>VOPJ01015579.1:0-129603 GCA_014673585.1 Semibalanus balanoides | reverse complement strand
ATTAAGGATCGCATCACAAGCGGAGGTGTAAAGTTAGCACCGAGAAGATTCTGATCTAGACCAGTTATCGGTCGGAGAGCCTTGAACATACGTCGTCCTCGGAATGGCCACGACCGAAGGAAACACGACTGAGAATACTAATCAGAACGTTCAACAAGCCAGTTATCGTGCCAAGGACCCGATTGGCCGCGAATAAATCAGAGGGTGGGGTACACTGACGCCTCCCGTTCCTGATGCGAGACACATGGGCTGCTCTCAGGCTACCTAACGTCACAAAATATATGAGACCATGTTGACAAGAATGTTTCCCCTCACCACTGAATAGGGGTCGTACACAAACGTCCACCTGTCAAGCGATTAATCTATTGCGATTAATCATATTTCTTGTAATTGCATTATTTCTTCATATGCCAAACAGGTACCAAATAATGGCCCAGTAAATCGAAAACTTGTATATCAAAAGCAATTTTTCTAGAGACCCTATTTCTTATCATAAATGAAGGTATTCCCCTAGTAGTAACACATCTACATGTAGAGCTCAAAATTAATTCACCAATGTTTTCCGACGGCTGTATCGGAATAATTTTTCAGGAAAGGCAAATTAACTATTCTAAACAAAGTCAAAACCTAGAGGTTCAAAACCTAGAGGTTCAAAACCTAGAGGTTCAAAACCTAGAGGTTCAAAACCTAGAGATTCAAAACCTAGAGATTCAAAACCTAGAGGCTTAAAACCCAGAGGTTCAAAACCTTGAGGTTGAAAATCTAGAGGTTGAAAACCTAGAGGTTAAAAACCTTAAGGTTGAGAAACTAGAAGTTAAAAACCTATAGTTGAAAACTTATAGAGGTAATAAAACACGTAGAGAGTCGAAACCGAGGTTGAAAACCTAGAGGTTGAAAACCTAGAGGTTAAAAACCTAGAGGTTAAAAACCTAGAGGTTGAAAACCTAGAGGTTTACAACCTAGAGGTTGAAAACCTAGAGGTTGAAAACCTAGAGGTTAAAAACCTAGAGGTTGAAAACCTAGAGGTTGAAAACCTAGAGGTTGAAAACCTAGAGGTTGAAAATATAGAAGTCGAAAACCTAGAGATTCAACACATAGAAGTTTTAACCTGGAGGTTCAAAATCTAGAGACTCAAAACCTTGAAGTTCAAAACCTAGAGACCTAGAGGTTTACACCTTATGTAGCGGTCAACAAAATTATAGTAGGAGAATTTCACTTCTTCAAACGTCCCAGTTATCATATCAACCAAAAAATATAACTTTAAGTCGTAGATCTATAGCTGCGTTGGGATCGTTTAAGGAAGAAAGGCAAGAGGTTTAGTTGAGGTTGGCTTACGAATGGTGAAAGTAAGCATCATGAACAATTACACATTTTCCATTGTCGTCGTATTGAAGCATGTCGCCATTTTTTGCGGGCATTAAGCCACTCGTGCCAGATAAATACAATGGCATCAATACAGAATTTGAAGCTCTTTTACTGTGGTCAACATTGCCCCTTCGGACGATTTTTATAGGTTGTATAGCTGTAAGAGACTGGTGGGCGATCGAGAATAGTGACAAAAAGCAAACTGTTGCCATGCACAGTAAATTGTTCATGATTTGTATTTATGTTTTGGTTGGTGCCTACTGTCTATCAAATTTGTATCAAATATGTCCGATGTATTAAGTATTGTCTTTAAACACCCATGGCATTTTATACACCTGCGAGGATACTTAAAATAAAACGAATATAAAGTTTAGAAAATCGCCCAACCACCAGGGGTGAAAATTATCACAAATTAACTAGATCTGATGAAAGCTTGATACAAAGCAAATGCAAACTGCAATCAATCACTTGCATTTCGCTGCTCTCATGCGGAGCTGTACGAGTGAGGTTTTGTGCAAATTCTTAAAATATAATTTTCGCTCAGAATATCTCCATTTACTAAACACATACATACAAATGAATGATGCGTCCGTGAATTAAAGTTAGTGTTCCCATTTTGTTTTGACAAGCTGTCCACATTTTTGGTGAACGGGAAATTCCGCTCTCATTGTACCATTTCTGACAGTTAAGGCATTCCATAACAGATCGACCCCAAAAATATCGGAATAGCACCCTTTATCTCATATTTCAATAAAACTGTATCTTAGGGGTTATCTGAGCCGTATATTTAAGCTGTGACGTTTTCAGCCCCGTCCGTCAAATGGTTTTTGAGTTATAGCCTCAGGCATTAGGTATTCGATTTTGCTCAAACAGTTAATTTTCAGTTAGCGATATCTCCTATTTAAATTATGAGAGTCATATAAACCATTATAGCATAAGAATCATCATAAACCATAGATTAATGTGATTTAACTTTTTTAATTCAAAGATTTTAAATTTGTAAACGCGGTTTTATCTAAAACGACGTTTTGCATAATGTTGCAGCTTGAAATAATTATTTTCATCCTTCCCAAGATTGACTATAATATGTAAGCTTTCGATAGTAAAAATATTGGAGACAGACTCTTTCTCTAAATATTGTATTTACATTTTTTTATTTGTAAAAATAATAGTCATCTGCACGGCTTTGGTAATAACTTTGCACGGATGTGTGTTAGAGAGCTTATTTGAACAGCATTTCATTTGTCTCGTCGAGCTGCATTTGATTTAACATAACATGACCCATGCAGGATGCTTTTTGAATTAAAGGTCACGTGGCTTGAGGTCACCCGCCGCAGCCAATGTCGGATCGACCAAAACATAACACTCTGCTTCTCAAAGTTTGATGAAAATATGTTTCGGGGGTTATCTGGGCCGTAGATTTATACTGTTAGTTTGTCTGCCCCGTCTGTTGAATGGTTTTCGAGTTAAAGCCTAAGGCATCTTCTCGGTGTTGTGCAAATCTCGATTTTTCAATGTGCAAAATTTATCATCTAAATAATAGATGTCATATCGACATAAATAACATAACAATCGTCATAAGTCATGGATTACCGTGATGTTACATTTTTAAAAATTCCAACATTTTGACATTTTAAACGTGATTTTAAGTTAAATCATGTTTTTTGTGTTGTTGTGGTCAAGGTCCTGCAGGGGTCATGTTATTCAGACGGAGTGAGTGAGGCCGCGAAGCGGCCTCACTAACGTAGTCTTACAGATGGGCCAAAATCCGTTTCTTCATTCTTGCTTGGCTTGCTTGGCTTGCGTGGGTTTCAGGGGAAATAACACCGTTTCACTGCACTGATTATGCAAAAGTATGCACTTTTGATAATTGTATCGTAAAATAAAACCACATGGTTATTAGGCTTACGTGAAATAGTGACACAAACAAAAGGAAACTAGTCATCATCCATAAATAAACAAAAAATCAATACCAGTCCGAATGATAAGGCACGTGGCTTTGACTTTGATTCACCCTTCACAGGTGAGGAATTCAGAAATAAAAAATAAACTAAATGCCACAGAAAGGTGCAGGTAAGTGTTGTATTTTACTATTGCAGCAAACAACAATGCTTTTGCCCTGGATCACGTTGCCGGCGACGAAAATGAAAATAACTCGCTCCGTCTGCCTTTCAATCCATGCAATAAGTGTTACTAAGTGTAATCATTTAATTCAGCTCGACGGAAGCAAATATAATTGCTGATTCAGTTACGACTCTTCAGCACTTTACGCTTGCAAAGTTATTAATCAATGTATGAACTGGAAATTGACCAATTATATCTTTTCAATTCAAAATTTGATTCAAAATTTAAATAAAAATAAATTTAGTGAGAATTTACATTGATAATAATCTTTCACTATCGGAAGGTTCTTATATGTTGACGTAAATGCTGGCAAGGAAAAAACGTCATACTTTTATATTAAGTGGTCACATTATAAAAACGTGATTTACTGAAAAATTGTTATGGCGTCTTAAATCTCTTTTCAAAATAAAATATGATAACAAAAATACATGTTTCGCATAATATCTAAATGGTTTATTGATATTCTATTAATATATTATATATATATCATTATATATATATATATAATATTTATGATATAATGTGATATATATATATATATATATCTTTCTTATTAAGGCATAGACCATTAAATGTTTATTGCGTTTTTTCACATTTATGAGCAGTTTGCTTTGGAGTACTTTAATAATCTTATTCACCGTTTTCCTTGAATAAATAAACGCTTAAGTTAACTATGAGGGCTCAGTAAAGTTCATTCATAAGGTAAAGTCATTTTTAAAGTTTGGACGCGTCGAATGTAAAATTCAAACACTCATTCAAAAAAACAAAAACCAGATACACTCGCAAGATTGCAATTTGCCCAACATACGACATTTGTTGAAAAATAACATTCACGAGACATTCACGGAATACATTGTCTATTTACACTTACAGTAAGATATAGTTTCAAAACAATACAAATGAAACAATTATAACACATTGAATATATTACAATCCTTGTTGCATATGGTCGAAACAATCCAGTGAACTCACTAATAATGACGAATTGATTGGTGTCATGTAAAAAAATATACATTGACAACCAATCACTCGTCACCATCAGTTAAGATCACGGTCAGTGTTGTTGTTTGTATCTTGTGTGTGTTGTCGTGTGCTTGTGCGTGGCATTAGTGTGTTGCTTTATACCCAGAGTGCCAGTTTTTCGTAGTGTGTGTTTTTCTGTTCGTTGATTGCTAGGTAAGCGTGATCTCTTGAGTGTGTATTGCCACAATGATCTCAATGCGCTCTTGGGGGTCACGGTTAGAGTGGGATGATTGGTTGTGTTTCTCTACTAGATGTTTGTCGTAAGTAGTTTGTGTCATGTTTGTCTTGCATGTGCGACTTCAGTGTTCCTGTCTGTTTATGCATTGTCAGCCGTCGAAAAATAACATTCACGAGTATTTTTTAGTTATAAATTTTTGAAATTTTAAGACGCAACCCGTAACAACCCGATCGAAACAAAGCGGCTCATGCGAACTAACGTACTGTATCAATTTGACTGTCCCTCTGAAAGAAAATTGCAGCTCAATAAAAACAGCTTACGTTTGGGTACACATGTACCACTCTCTCTCGACGGCTGACAATGCATAAACGACAGGAAACACTGAAGTCGCATCATGGCAAAGACAAAACATGACACACCACTCCACACGACAAACATTCTGTAGAGTAAACAACCACATCCCACTCTAACCGGTGGACCCCAGAGCATTTTGAGATAATTTGAGGCAATACAATCAGAGATCACGCACCTAGCATCAACGAAAGAAAACACACGGACTCGAAACTGGCACTCGGGGTATAAAGCAACACACTATGCACGCACAACACAACAACACACACAAGATACAAACAAACAACAGACCGTGATCTTACTGATGGCGTGACGAGTGATTTTTGTCAATGATATTTTTTACATGACACAATCATTCGTTTCATTATTAGTGAGTTCACTGATAATGTTTCGACCATATGCAAACAGGATTGTTAATATAGTCAATGTGATTTAGTTTCATTTGTATAATGCGTGGAAACATATTCTTACGTGTAAGTGTAATAGTATTTCCAATTTACTCGTGAATGTCTCGTAAATGTTACTTTTTTCAAAATGTCGTATGTGAGGCAAATTTTGCAATCTGCGAGATGTATCTTTTTGTTTTTTTTGAAAATGACGTGTTGAATACATTTCGAAACGCCGTCCAAACTTTTAAAATGACTATTACCTTATGAATGAACCTTACTGAGCTCATAGTTAACTTATAGCGAATTTATTCAAGAAAACGGCTGAATAAGATTATTTAAAAACTCAAAGCAAACTCTCAAAATGTGTGAAAACGCAATAAACAATTTTCTAATCGGTCTTATGCTTAAAAGAAGATTAATGTGCCGAAGTTTACAATATATATAATATATATATATATATATATATAAATATATATACTATATATAGGTTTGTAAATGACTCCCAAAATTCATATGGGATATATCGCCCGCTGAAAATTAAAGGCTTTAGCAAAATCGAATAATGTTTATGGCTATAACTCGAAAACTGTTTTACGGATGGGGCTGAAAGTTAACCATATTAGTGGCAGGCTCCCGGCTACCCCTATTAGTGGCAGGGGGCAGATAACGACCCCCCGGAGATTCTCAGATCCTAACCGATCCCATTTTTTTTTACAAATCAAATGGTGCGGTCGATCACGCTGTAACATGAGTATACATTTCGAAAATTATTTATTCCAGAATAGGGGGCAACAGGGAGGCCAAAAAAAGTACAAATTACGAGAGGTATGTTTGAATCCAACACAGACTGCCCATGTTATCATGTATTTTTAATTCAATTAACACGTGATCGATAGACATTGAGTTAGAAGATTTTGATATGTGAATGTGACGAAATGGTTTTTGAAAATTCGAAAAACATAGCGTGTGCAGGTCACTTAAATTGGAGGGCAAAGTAAAAGCGTAATTCAAACGTTTTTTTGATGGCTTTGTACTGAACAAATGCAATGAGTTAGTATTTGTACATCATACAAAATAGTTATTAAATATATTTTTGTACCATTAGGCGGTTGTGCAACAGGTTAACGAAAAACGGGAGGACCAAAATATAACAAAATTATTGATCCGCTCGACAGTCATGCTTCTACACGAATAATAATCATTTACTGGTCATAGATAGTTTCCATTTGAAATGCTGAACCAATCATCATAGGCGTTTATCCAGGATTGCCCATTTGGGGGAGGTGGCAAGACCTTTTGAGAGGAATAAATCCCGCTAAATATAATACTAACTGAAGTCAACAATTACTAGTTAGTTATTGCAATTATTCAATTCACATAACTTGCCCGCTTTTTCTACCCAACCTGGGCTCGCCTATTCTCTTTCAAAATGTTTAAAAAAGGACCCCTTGCTGCTTTTTCTTCGGAAAATGCATTATAATTATGTCCTTGTAGGCCCATGCATCAAAAAGTTTTCCTTGAGCAATAATATATGACCCACTTTTTTTTCGGTTCCTGAGCGCCTTCAACTCTGCAATAAAATAGTACTTATTCCTCTCAAACTGGACTCATATTTTCTGTCATTCATTCTCAAACTACTGTTCATTTGCGCCGTAATCGCGGTATAATCGTTATCACTATGCAAGTTTACCCCCTTTTCTGTGTCCTGGGACCGCCCCTTGAAAACTCAAGACGTAATCAATTATGCCAAAATAGAAGCGAGAAGAAACTACTTCAGGCATCTTTCATAGCTATAAACGCAATTTATATGCCTATTGATGTCAGCTAGGCGTTTCATACGTTTTTTGGAAATCCCCCTTTTCAAGTACCTGAAACCGGCCTCTGCCGTTAAAAAAATACAATATATCATGAACATCAACTAATTTTGAACTTATTTAAAAAAAACCGTAGAACCTATGACAACTCAACCTCATACTTGAGGCAGTTAGGAAAGGAATCCGTTGAGGATTCGCATTTCCGTATTATTCTGCCAAATTGTCGCCGAAATAATCCTCCCCAAAAACTGGGCCCTGAAACCCGGCCTCTGTTCAAAAGTCAGAAACTCCAAAAATTTGACTCCAGATGTGAAAATCAATTTTAGGAAAAAAGTCCGAAAGTTTTCATAAGCCTACTCGCAGCCGTTTCGGAGATATCTAAGAAAAACATGAGGGATGGGCAATATTTGCCCCCCTGCCACTAATAGGGTTAAACAGCGTGAATCTAAGGTCAAGATAACCCCCAAACACAGTTTCATCCAAACATAAGATTTAGGGCGTTATGGCTTGGTCGATCGTCATGAAATTCTCCAGTTTTCAAACTATTCAGCTAAACTACTTTGAAATGTTTAATGTTGAGAGCTGTAGATAGTTGTGGAAGTGATCATCACTTGAAATAAACAAACACATTGGCATATAACTTTGAAATTAGGCTCAACTTCAGTGTTTCAAACAAAGAATATCAATTATTTATTTCATACCTATACCCAAGTGAAAAGATTCATAAAATGTAGTTCAATCCCGTGACCAAGCCAAAATATATTTAACTGAGTGGCCAAATCAGATCCAGATTGCCTCGTACCCAAGTACGGTTTAATGTATAGTAACCACAACCGTACCCAAGAGGAGGAAGGGGACAACTTCCCCCCCCCCCTGAAGGCCAGTGCGTGTCACTTTGACCTATGTCCCCCTTTGACCTACATACCTCCTTTGACCTATGCGCCCCCTTTGGCCTATGTGCCCTCTTTGGAAATTGGGCCTGAAGGTCCCTATTTCCTCTTTAAAGACCACGCGAAATGTGGTCTTTAGAGAGTTAAGAGCACTTCAGAGGTTAATTAGGAGCACTAGGGCCCTCTCTGAAAGACCAGGGGGCCCTTGAACGTTGAAAGGAGCCCTGTGCATGTCAGAGGGGCTCCTGGACATGCCGAAAGGGCCCCCGAGCGGGTCAGAGGGCCCCCTGAACTTGTCAAATGGGCACCTAGCCAGCACAGATAGGCCCCTGAGCATGTCGGCAGGACGCAAAACAGCCAGTACAGTCCCTTGCCAGGTCTTAAGGGCCCCTGAGCAGGCTGGAGGGCCCCTTGACAGACCAGGGGGCTCCTGGGAAGTTCAAAGGGCCCCTGCGCAAGTCAGAGGGGTCCATGATCAAATCGAAAGGACTCCTTGGTGGGTCAAAATAGTCCCTGAACAGTTAACATGCCGAATGGGTCCGTAGCCAGCACGGAGGAGACCCAGGGCAGGTCGAAGAGCCATCTGAGCATGTCGGCAATGTGACAAAACAGAAAGCACAGTCATTTGCCAGGTACGAAGGGCCCCTAAGAAGGCTGGAGGGTCCCTGGGCAGACCGGAGGACACTTGGGAAGTTCAAAGGGTCCCTGAGCATGTCAGAGGGTCCCCTGACCAGACCGAAAGGGATCCTGAGTAGGTCAGAGGGCCCCTGAGAACGTCGAATGGGGCTCTAGCCAGCACAGAGAGACCCCTGGGCAGGTCGGAGAGGTCCGAAGCATGTCGGTAGAGCGAAAAAGCAGCCAGAGCAGTTTCTGACCAGCTCAGAAGGGCCCCTGAACAGGCTGGAGGGCCCCTGGACAGACCAGAGAGCCCCTGGAAAGTTCAAAGGTTCTCTGTGCAAATCGGAGGGGCCCCTGACCAGACTAAAAGGGTTTCTAGGCTGGTAGGAAGGGCCCCTGAACATGTCAAATTGGCCCCTAGCCAGCACGGAGGGGCCAGCAGGGCAGGTCGGAGGGTCCCTTCAGCATGTCGGTAGGGCGACAAAGCAGCCAGTGCAGTCCGCCCAGAAGAGTCACCTGGCAGATCGGAGGGCTCTTGGGCAAATCAGAGGGACCCCTGGCTAAACCGAAAGTTTGAGGCACATCATGTCTTTTCGCGGATCCCAGATAAATCCCTGAACAAGTCGGAAGGGTGATGCAAAGGTCCGAGCGGCCTCTAGCCGATCTGAAGGGCCCCTGGACCTGTCAACAATAAGACTGCAGTTGTCCAGGGAATATATTCAAAATTGTCGCGCCGCTCCGTGGCGCAGTTTAGCTACATAGTAACCGTTTTCACGATGGATTATTTTGTGCAAAATGTTTTAAAACATTTTAAAATGTTTTAAAATGTTTTAGTAGTAGCCGTTTTCATGATGAAGTAATTTGCGAAAAAAAAGTTGTAATCCTCGCCCTACGGGACCTTATGGCGAGGGTTAACATATTTCTCGCAAATTAGTCCATTGTGAAAACGGCTTCTACTAAAACATTTTAAAACATTTCAAAATATTTTAAAACATTTCGCGCAAAATAATCCATCGTGAAAACGGTTATCATATTAAATGTAGATAAAAAATATTGCCGTTTCTCGGCGCATATATGTGTTATGTTGCTGCTTTCCTATATGATTTAGCAAAGAAGTTCGTTTAACTCTTTTTATACCGCACTTTTGAACGCAATATAACATTTTTATAGTTCTGCAGATCCACATCATACGCAATGCAAAGCATTGATAAAAATGAATATACAGGGTAAAAGACTCAAACATTTTGCGCCACTCCGCGGCGCAATTATTTTATAAGATTCAGGTCTTGAGCCTATTACAAATATTCGAAGTTATTATAGCTGATTCCAAATGGTTCCAAAGTTCCAAATTTTTTAATGGTTCCAAATATTGCTGGTTCCAAAGTTGACATGGCAGTTTGCCAACTTTAGCTCCTAACAGTTGGTAAGGCCCATGTTTGTATAACTGTATATACTGCGTCCTTCATCCATGTAACGTGTCTTTTCATCCGTTTGCTTTGGCCCTTTCAATGCATGGGAAGGGCCGTTTCTAGGCGCCCCCCCCCCTCCTGGACGAAATGCTGGATACGTGCCTTGCTCTCTGTCCGGATTGGTGTAATGCTTCAGCCACTGACACTGCCTGGCGTCGCGTTTGAACACGACGAACTTGGGCTCTGTCTATCTATCCTTTGATGCATCGAGTATGGACACTCGGTCTAATATTATTCAGTTATTTGTGCGTTTTAATTTTGCATTGGTTTGCATGTCAAACCGTCGTGAAATGTATGGCCCTTCATTTAATTTGACATTCTGTTCGCAGCGAGGGGTTGTCAAAAGATGGTATCACCCTCGTTCCCGCCCGGTGTTATTGTTGTTTTTGCTGACTGTAGCCAGCAAAAACAAACTAAAAAACAAAACATCACAGTTCCTTCAACATGGTTGCAGTTTTTGTAATACAATAATGCTCACGGTCACGAGCGACCTTCCAATTTGGAAGGTTGGCCGGGGATCCTGAAGGGTTCATTACCCCCTCCCGCTCCCGAGGATCGACCGGGGTAAGTAGAGGGTCGATCGGGGCCCTTGAAAGGCCGATCTGGGGTTTCATGGATACAGAACAACCAAGACCTTTGGAGTATCAACTGTAGGGTAGAGTGCCCGCCAGCGAACATGGTGCCTACAGTGAACAGGTGCCCCTCCAGCCTATATTAGTAATAGGATAATTTAATCGATGTCGGTGGTAGTAGCTGACACTAAGCGATGATGTTTAAAGTTGTGAGCAGCAATGGCTGCTCTCATTTAATTCTGTCAGGATACAAAAGTTAAATTTTGTGTTTGCCGTTTGATTTTTGATTAGCATTTTTTGCTTTCTAGAAACGTTATATTTTTATATTTGATGAAATTAACTTTACTGACGCCTTTTGCGATGTCCAATTCCATTGAATGCTGTGGATGTCATAGTTTGCAACAGCCATTTTTTCTCAATTTTTTGGTATTGTTTTTCAATATGTTGTATGCCCGCCAGTGAGAAGGGTGGGTGTCCAATAGTGAACAAATATTCACTGGTGGATCTTCCTTTCGGAAAACCTCAACTTTTCGACAGTGAATGCAGGAGATATATTGGTTGGGCTGATTAACTCCACGAACGGCTCTACGGTAGAGTTCTACATGGGGCGGCT
This sequence comes from Semibalanus balanoides, assembly GCA_014673585.1. Classification (NCBI taxonomy): domain Eukaryota; kingdom Metazoa; phylum Arthropoda; class Thecostraca; order Balanomorpha; family Balanidae; genus Semibalanus; species Semibalanus balanoides. The sequence continues at coordinate 118,197 of VOPJ01015579.1, read as the reverse complement.
ATCCCCATGGCTGGCCGAATCCCATGGCTAATGGGGTGGGCCGGACTGGAAAATTACTAGATCATGGCTGTGGCTACGGCTGTGGCTGTATAGTCTAACTGGATTTTTTTTTTTGCATCAACCTTATCAAACTAATCATGGTTAAAAGAAGCCTTGGCATGTTGCCATATCAGTAGCCTGGAAATAAACACGTAATGTGAATTTACAAAAATCCTCACGGCTGGCCAACGGCCAGCCATTGACATTTAGGAGTGGCTGTGGCTGGCTGTGGCTGTGGATGCAATGGCTTTGTGGGGCGGCTAGGGCCCAGTGGCGGCTCGTATAGGAGGCACTGAGGCCGGGCCTCACCTATTATTGAGGAAGAATGGTGTGAATACTGCATCGGTTTCACCTAGACAACAATGTGCGGGAGTGATTCCATTCTGCCATCGCAGTGCTTTTCATTCATGACATAACATCGAAAATTATCGTTCTATAGTAGTCTTCCATCCACCCGCCAGCCACCGGTTATATCGTTAACATATTTAATTGACGCTACGAGCCGGCTGAGGCCAGCCGGTCTGCCGCCCGCCGCCTCCACCCGTTCAACCCGCTACTGAGCACCAGCGGCGAACGCATCTCAGCGACGATGCCTGCGCCGTGCTGGGTAATGACAGCCGACTGAGGCCGGATGTTTTGGAATCAAACGAATATATTCGGATTCTAGGAGTCGTAGCGACGCAATCAAAGTTCATGAACTAGGAAACATGTTTATAAATGATTCGCCACATATTAGCTAAAAACTATAATACATTTTTATATTATTATATTTTCTATCGTGCGTCGGCTGCCGGGGCAGGCGGCGCGGCCGGGCGGGCCGGCCGGAGAGTCAGAGCGCGCCTTTTAAATTCCCTGCAACCGTATGGCGATGTTTTGCCACCAGAATTGCGGTGTTCTTTTCAGATGGACCTCACTATAGGGAGTAACACAGTTCTTAGATATTAGCGTGAAATATGATGTAATTTGCGTTGTAGTTCGTTACAGTACCGTGACTGGCGGTGATGTTACATTAAATGTGCATTCTCTCCCTTGCGTCTCGCCTCGTGAGGCAGCCGACCTGCCGGCCTCTAGGTGCTTGCGCATGCGTAATACTGCTCGATGGCTAGATTCGCCCCTGCCTGCCGTGAGTCGCCAACCCAGGCCAGGCGGGCGGTGGCGCCAGCGTTAATAACGGGCAGCTGCAGTCGCTATACCCACGGTGTCGATTTTTATATTTTGGGGGGGGGGGGCTGGCAAGCCCCAAAGGGCCCCACCCCAATATTTCAACATTTTTTACATTAGGCCTATGGCGTGCATGGTAACAAAATTTTAAATTAGTAATCTAATAAAGTTAGCAGTTGGGCTCCCCATCATTTTGCAGAAAATGACGCCCCGTCTCCTACCCATTGCAACTTCTGAACTTGGGGTTTGGGCTCAGGTACTTGGATGACCACGAGCCGCCACTGGGCTAGGCCAATGAAAAGTTGCAGCATGTGAACTATACTCTACGGCCAGGGCCAGGAATCACAAAAGTTTCATGAGGACCAAATCTCGTACAGCCATTCAGAGTTGTTGTTTTATTATTGTCGAGTGTCACAGAGATTGTCAAGTGTCGAGTGTCAATGGATTGTCAACAAGCGTCAAGTGAGCATCAGCAGAAAACCCCACTACACACCTATTCATGGTGAAAGTCCTCTATTCACTGGTTGAATCCCCCCTGTTCACTGTCTGCACCTTCCCTGTTCACTGATGGTTACCCATGCCCACCAATGAACAGAAAGATCCAAAAAATGAAATTATCTTATAACTCACATTTTTTATTGTGTTAAATTAATTTGCTTGTAGCTATTCCTTGGTAGTAATGTATTAGGAATGTATATACAAAGTTTCAGATCTCCAGGACAAAACGCAAATCCAGTAGAATGATTTTTCAAAAAGAGTGTTCGCTGGTGGGCACTCTCCCCTACATGGCCCATTTGGCTAGTGGATCAGTGCACGAAATAGCGCCTGTGCCCACGGTGCTCTTACAAAAACTCGCCGTATTTTGCCGGCCTGTCCAAATACGGCAATTTTGGTGGATTTTTAGGATAAAAATGTTGAAAATATGTCGCTCTAAAAATATAATGGCCAAATCCTGTGATTTTTTAGGGGGTATCTTGTTCCCCCGATCGAAAATTGACCCCCTTCCCTTGGAGCAGATTCTGGGTACGCCACTGGCATGACATCATGCTAGTCTTCAGCCCTCTTCACTCTTTCTTCATCTTACGCGTGCTTTTCAGAAAGTTACAGGTTATCTTCAGAATCTAGCGACCACCAAAGCAAAGGCCATTCACTTGCCCAGCAGAAGGCACAGCTCCACGGTGTTCTTACCAGAATTTGGTCTCGGAACCAAGGGTGCAGCCAAGTTTGTGTAAACCATCAAACCTTCGTCATTACTCCTGAAAACTGCGTTCAAGCTTTGGACTGGGCATTTCGCCTTTGAACAGCTCAGATAGTAGAAGAAGAGTATTTTTCAACTATGAACGGAGCAAGGGCCAAGGGCTCCTTCTTTTACCACGCAGTGCATCCGGTCTTACAATCTCTCTTTATGAAGTCTCAATTTTAGCTCCGCCATAATTGTCTCGTATCAGTGACAGCGTCTTATATAGGTCTGACATTAGCTACTCACATAAAACCGGATTCGACGGACGCGGTAGATTGCGCTCATTTCTGTTTACAGCACGGGAAGTTCGGATGTTACTATTGTGAGGTTTTATTGTCTCGCCGCCTCTCAGCGCACTTCACAAACCTGCTTGGATAATTTCGCAATGTGTGTCCTGTTTGGACAGCGCTGCGCTGCAGAACAAGGCAGGATTTTTATTATTTTTCCCTGTCCCTGCCGTCTTAGAAATGTCTTGGGTTAGCCTCTTCGCTTCTGCATCATACGACCTTGTGAGTTGTGAGTGCCTCGAGAGAGTGGTGAATGGTGGAGATCGCCGCTTTAGAGGAAGTCCCGGGCTAGTTATCAGTTCTCGGTCATCGGTGTGGGGGGGGGGGCATTCCAGAGCACATTCCTGTGACTAAGTATGACGTACCTGAAGTATACGGCATTCAACTTGACTGAGATATTAAAGACTTGACTCTAACTTGACTTTAAGACTTTAACTTAACTGACATAATTAAGACGGTGTTTTTGTATAGACTTACCATTAGGATCGTTGCAAGCATGGCTCAATGAAAAGTGCAAAGCCAATGGGCGATATGCGTAAGCTGTCATTTAATATGCATCTTAATTTGCTTCCCAGTAGGTCAATCTATCATAATGTCGTGCTGCTATTATAAATTTCCTCGATGTCTTCTACATAACATCAACAAGTACCCCATTCGATGTTCAAATCCCCAATAAACATAGGTAAATGGCCGAGTGACTGGCCGGGCGTGCCGCCGCCGGTGGCTCTTCTGACTTTAACATCACCAATACCAAACTAATGATTGTATGTGAATGCACGGACAATGAACACTCACAGTTGGAAAACAAATCCTATTAAATAATTCACCCAGGACACATTTACAATGGAACCGATCAATTTTGAATTACAGTAGGTAGGTAGGCGATTATTACCTAAAAACTAACCGAAATGTGGAGCACCTTAAAATGAACTGCAAAGTGGCCATTGGTTTTGTTTACGCCAAAAGCAACTCATGTCTTTGTAAAGCTTCAAGTGAAAGAAAACTAGGGATAGTGATTATATACAAATATAAGTGTGTAATTTGCTTTGTCTATACACATTTTTTCATTTGTTTAGCTGTATCTCCCGATTTATTTGTTTTCTTCGATACTCTGCTACGCTGGATAACAAGCTAAAAACATGTCAAAGTTACAACAACAAAACAATTATCTCTTAGCGAGGTATCAAAGAGTAAAACGCTTTTTCGGTGGGTGTTGGTGTTACAAACCAACGCACAAAACCCAACCACCTATAGTAGTGTTGGTTGGTAATGGAAACAATGGATTTAGCCAGGGCGGAATACTTTATAGTGCCGGGGAATGCCCGAGCCCCCCGCCTGTGCTGTAGTACGGGCCACCCCCAATAGTGCCTCTGAGCCCCCCCAGTTTCTGCGCAGTATTTTCGACTTTTTTGCGTTTCTGTCACATATGTTGTTCCACATTATATGGATTCTGCGCATTTTTTGGCCTGCTCGATAATTATCATATGGAAGCCTAACTTTGGTACAATGATGTTGTCTGCTATTGATGAACAAAGGTCATTCCATTTCATTCCTTATGTATTCCAAGTTTGTAGATGCGAGGTTCAAATCTCCGCTTTGGAACTGCCGAGCGGTGACGTTCAATAGTACATACAAATAGAAACCTTGGACTGCTAGTCGTTAACTTTTAGAAAACTCCTTTCCATTGGCTGAGATTCTTAGCAGAAACGTGGCCTTCCATTGGCTCAGAGCTTTGACTATGACTAAAAAGACAGTTACGGAGATTGAAGTCACACCTCCCTGCTTTTAAGCTCAAACTCCTTCAAACCGGCAGCATGTATTTCTCTGACATTAAATTGGTTGACACTCTTCAAAACACGAGCTTATGCTCAGGAAAACGATTCGACCGATTGGGTAAATTTTTAACCCATTCGATCTGGCGTGGTCCAACACAGTATCTTTCCTGAAGTTTTATCATTTTGGGGTGTAATCTAGTGGACCAAATTAGACCAAAAACCACCAAAAGCAGTTTTTTATGGTTTGGTCAAATTTTGGCAATTTATAATTGGAGCAAAACGGAATAAAGAATTAGAACAACACCCCTTTTGGACCACGCCAGAATCGAAATGGTGAGAAATTAACTCGATCGGTTCCATAGTTCGGAGCATGGGCTCGTCTTTGAACATTTATATATCAAGAAAAATACTATTTTGCCCACCCGGCAACCGAACTTGACTGGTGTTCTGCGCATGATGCGAAAGAAAATGAAGCCGAGCAGAAGAAAAACTCGATAGTTTTTTCGTCTCTAATGGTAAGACAGCACAGGGCTGCGAACTTTCGAAAGTGTGCGTGGGGGGGGGGGGGCAGAGGCATCTGAAGTAGATTCTTTCCATGAACGCCAAAGGCGTAATGTTAAAAATCTGAAACATGTTGGAGGCGTGCCAATAGATTCGTTTCAAACCCACAAGGATTTCATCAAATAAAGAATCACTGGCGGATCCAGAACGTGGGCATAGGTTGGCCTAAAATTTAAAAAAAGTTTCATCAATCGAAAAACTCATCGGATTTGGTTCCTTGTAGCTTTTACTGAACGGTTCAAAACAATATGCCTTGGTAAAGTTTATTAGATTTCCATCTACAGTGAGAAATATGTCAAATTCCGCCATTTCAGGCAATATGGGGGGGGGGCTCAACCCCTGCCGCCCCTCCCGTCTGGATTCGCTAGTGAATTAGTAAGTTACACCCAGCTCGGGTTCGTAGGTCCTATATCGGTGTCCGAAAATAAAGGTCAGGCCAATTCGGTGACCATTTCATTAAAAGGTTCATGGAAATTAAAAATGAATATTGACACTTAAGAAATATCGAAATTTACTCAATTTCACCAGCTACACGTTCATATGTGAAATGCGAAAATTTATATTTTTCATGTACCCTAAACAGTTGTTTACTGACAGATGCTATTTTACAATGGTATGTTTGCATTTCGTGAATAATTATTCATCATTGGCTTTGGCTTTGGTAAGTCTGGCCCATCCCGTCCCAGGAGCCGTCACATCCTCTCCTTGCGGCGTCACCCATCCCAGGAGCCGTCGTCAGCCTCCCCAGTGCCGGTAAGCACAATTGTAAAACAGCATTGCCATATCGTCTTACAGTATATTATCCTACTGTTTTTGTAGCAAAGCAGTGGTGGCCGTTTTCGCGCAAACTTTCATGCGTGGAGAGTCGTCGCAGTCACGTCTTCCGCTGGGTCGCCGGTGGGCCGCGGTTTATTCAGACGGCTAACTCGTGGTGCCGCCGATACGCTATCATGCGGCTAAATGGGCACCTTGGGTCAATTAATGCAAACTTAAACGGAATTGGGGATTTTTTGAGGGTGGGCGCGAGCGTCCTTAACGCGTAACGATAATGAATAATTTCGAGTTGAGTGTTTGTTTTTTGAGAGGTCAAATTTGGAGGTTGCCAATTAAGATGCAGCATCCAACTGATCGGAAACCAAAGCCATTAAATAATGTTTGCAAGTTACGTCGTGTTATTTGTTAATTATGTCTGATATAGATGTGCAGTATGCACGAGCTTATAAATCGATCGAGCCACGACGTGATTGTAGGCGTGCCCTGAAACTCCTAGGACTCCTGAAGCATCCATTGCCGTTCAGAAAGGATTATGCTTTACCCCGGTAGTATCCGGTAGTACCCGGTAAATATTCGCGCGTTTTTGGGGTAATTCAAGTCTAGGAACACGGCTTTCCCAGGTATTTTTTGGTAATCAATTCAACTTTATGAATTAATAGATATCTGCTCTTACAATGGCAAAATTTACCATTAGTTGTTTTTGTTTAATTAAATTCATTCAACACACTATTACTGGTACACCGAGTACTTTCCGGCCCGGTGTACCGGTGAAATAATGATATCATAAATTTGATTAGTCAATCTAAAACTAAGGAAATTTCGGAAATCGTATAGAGCAAGGAACTTGTATATGAATGTCTACAGGATTCAATTGATGCATACTACAAATCGTGTAATTAAGAGATATTGGCGATATGCGGCCTACCATACATATTTATCACCAAGTGGAGACGGATCCAGGGGGGGGGGTGGCGCAAAGGGGCCATGGCCCAACTCCAAAACCAACCAAAAATCGGCACAAAAGTTTGACAATTTCCTGAAGTTTGTCGTAAAACTAAGCAACTTTTACTAGGAAGAGTTTTGTTTTAAATCAGCTTATTGAATACATAAAGCAAGGCGAAATCCGATTTAGTTTGTTCAGAATTATGCGATGAATTTTTGGGGAATTATGGCCCCCCCCAAAACTGTCAAGTCACACTTTCTGATCCGCCTTGTAATGCACAATCAATGCTCTGAAAATGCTTCCATTACGATATTGGTTTGAAGTGGTATAACCTCGAGGCTCAGACGTTATTCATGTTTCCTCGTAACACATTTGTAAAAAAGTTGTATGTATATGTTCAATGTTGAAATACATACATACATACGCCACCACACACTACACACACACATATATATAATTTTCCCATAGTAACGCAAATTGGGCCGTTGGGCCCCCCTGTTGATTTAAAAGTCCACCATGGATGTAAGCATTGTAGTTTGTTGTGTGTTATAGGACTATTGCTGTGGTATGAAAATATTGCAACCTTATCCCTGTCGATGACGGTCAATAAAGCTAAGTGCTTACCCCAAGCAAATTACGTACTTATATGAGAGTTTCTGTATCTATGCATACCAGCAGGCTTCTTAGCTTGGCGAAACATTGCAACTTTCATTATATGATGATCGGTCACATTGGCTTGTCGTAATTCCGCTCATTGCTCTGAATCATTCTCCCGGCTGCACTCAGTACCATCCTGAGACGCCGCATCATGAGACGCCCACACCATCATGAGGCGCCGCATCATGAGACCGCATCATGAGACCGCCCACACACGGCCAATGTCTGGCCGCTCACAGGAGTGCGGCAAGGCCGCGTGACTCCTGCAGCAGACGTCTCGGTGGTGAATTGACCCCGCTCGCTGGACCTGGAGTGGCCGGCTCCGGGCGCATCCTGTCGGTGGTGGGCGTTCCCTGCAGCCGCCACCTGCGGCTGCTGGCCACCCCGGCGTGTGACTGGGCGGGCTTTCCGTGGCCGGTGAGTGCCGTGCAGGGCGTGCCTGCCTCCTCCCCCGCGTGGTGACGCTCTCGGCCTGGTGCGGCCGCCGGAATGCGATCCAGTTGCGGTCCTGTGACCGGCGGCAGTCTGTGGTTGCTATCTGGCCATCAGCGCGCGCTGGACGCAGTCGGCTGTAATTGCATCACTGCCGCCATCGTCTGATGATTACCACGGTAATATGATAACCAGCCCGCCGCTGCGGCACGCAACGACCAGTCTGACCAGGCGCCCCAGGCTCCACTGCGCAAAGCTGCATCACGAATATGCTGCTTTATTTGTGTTGTGAAAATAAGAGTGTACAACAATACAGCGAATGAAAAAAGCGCGTCAGATCGCCTGCGAGATGCCCTTGAGTCCCCACGCGCGAATGTGGAGACGGCTGCGTCTCGACAGGCTTTCCAGTGTCGTCACGTGTTGTCGTCAGCGTCGTACCACCATCCCGCCCCTAGCCGTAGTAGGCGACGTCGGTGCTGTAGGCGAACCTGCCGGCCGGGCAGTACGGCAGCGGGAGGGCGCCATACGGCAGCGGGAGGGCGCCGTACGGCAGCGGGAGGGCGCCGTACGGCGGTGAGATGGCGCCGTACGGCAGCGGGAGGGCGCCGTACGGTAGTGGGAGGGCGCCGTACGGTAGTGGGAGGGCGCCGTACGGCAGCGGGAGGGCGCCATACGGCAGTGGGAAGGCGCCGTATACGGCAGAGCGGACGGCACGCCGGCCGGCGTAGGCGAGAGGGTGAGGCCGGAGGCGCGTACGTGTACGGGTTGGCGGCGCAGACTACCGGCGTGACAGGCTGTATCGGCGCCGCCGGGGCCTCTTCCAGCGACGGCTCATCGGCCTGGACCTCTGGCTCGTCGGCCTGGACCTCCGTCTCAGCGGCCTGGACCTCTGGCTCAGCGGCCTTGACCTCCGTCTCAGCAGCCTTGACCTCGGCGACGGCCGGCGCTTTGGGCAGGGCGTCCGACGTGGCAATGTAGCCGTTCTCGTCGGCGGTGTACCTGACGGTGATGGAGTCGCCGTCGGGCGTCTGNGCGGCACGTTCTGAAAATTTGGGGAGAGGCATTCTGAATTCGATTTTTTCCGTGCAACGCCCATTTAGGCCCATATAGGCGTAATGCTAAAAGCAAAAAAGTTTGGGAGACACCCCCCATCCCCCTGTGGCAAAGCCCCTTTGTACTTCAAATTATATATTTTGTCACCTGTTATCATCATTATTCATGACGCCTCATGCTTTGATGGACGGGATGGATGAAACGGTCACTGAAGCCGCGTTCCTTTTAATATATATATATATATTATATATATAATATATATATATATAATCTATATATATATACTATAGGTATAGTATATATATATATAATTTGATTTAAAGAGAGACTCGGAGCCATCATGGCTATTTTCACACCGGAATAAACATTCTGAATTCACTTTTCAGTTTTCTGTATTATGTGTAGCCCAGTAGCATAAATGTCAGAAATGTGTATGTCATATCTCTATTTTTTCAATAGAATTTCCTAAGAAGAAATGTTTGCTTTCTTGTAACTGCGTTATTTGTGAAAATGAATCTTCGATGTAACCTGGCATGATGACAGAGAGTATAGGTTTGATGAAGGTTTGAAAACCCGCTCTGGAAGGAAAGACACGATGTTGCGGATGCACAACTGAATATAAATTTTGCCACATATTTTGTACCATAGTACTTAGGAGGCAGCGAAAAGGGTGAAATGCTGCTTAAGAAAATTCATATTCTTCCAATTTGTTCAATGCCAAGCCAATTATTTTTCTATCGGAAAACCATTTTGCGTGCTTTCAACAACATCAACATAATACCTAATTACCTACCATGGAATCTGCACTGAAATGCTGATGATCACGATTCGAATGGAATACTACTTGTTTTCTTACTTGCCAGACGACCTTTTGAATCAGCGACATGAGTTCACTGGAAATGTATATACATTGTAATACATTGTTCCTTTCCCGAATGGCTATTCACACCCTTCGAATGAGTTAACTTGTTTTCGCATCGCATCGTGATGTGCTGATGCGTTAAACCGTGGCATGCCGTGAGATTTGTACCACACTATTAATGTATGACCGATCTGCCGTTTGAGGCAGCATTCAGTCTTTCAATACATGTTTCTGGGATCGTCCTTTGTATGCACCATGTACGATATTAATCATCATGTTGCCATCGCATTGATATTGATATGCCCATTGCCACTGCACCCCCTAATCCTTACTGATTATATGATTTACAGTGCGTGAAATATAGACAACGTCCACTGCACGTATTTTATACTCAGATTTAACTTGCATGATATATAAACATGAACTAAACACAAACATATCGATATATGAAGTTACCGTAGGTCCGTTACTAGTTACTACGTTAGGTACTCCGCTATTAGAGAAGTTAGTTTTTTAGCTACGAAGTAACGTACTCATTGCATTTTTACAGTAACTGACCGAGTAACGGAAGCTACTTTTGTGGTCCGTCACTTCGTTACTTTAGTCCGTTACTCTGTTACTTCGTTACTTTTGCCTATGCTTGTTTCTCTTCACGCCTGGGTTTATTCGCACCAGCCCAATCAATACCTTACACACATACAACATAGAATGTCATATGGCGTAAGGGGCTGCCAAATATGGTAGGTACTTACCTGCTGGGCTGTAAGCTGTTGCTAAGTACGGCGCATTGTGCAATGACTGCGATAAAGGTAGCTGTATCCCGATCCCGATACCATGAAACGTTGACAATGTTCGTTAGCTGATACAGGCGACACAGGTGATACAGGCGATAAAAACGAAAAACGACACCGAAGCGACTTTTGAGTAGAAGACCATCACACAGGGGCTGAGAGAGGGAAAATTGCGTCATTCTCCCCCTCGTGCACCGAAGGCGCCTTCGGTTCATGAAATGCAGCTCACATTCAGCGAAGGGGCGCCAAAAGCACCCTTCGCTGAATGTGAGGCGCGTTCCGGCTGAATTTGTGGCGCGTTTCACTGAATGTAAGGCGCGCTCCGATACACCTCTGAAGGCGCCCTCCCACATACCTCCAAAAGCGCCTCCCTCAGATACATATCTCCGAGGCCCGAGGGCGCCCTCCCTGCATACTTCCGAAGGCGTCCCTCGCTGAATGTGAGGCGGTGGACTCTTCTGGAGCTACTTGAAAGGACGCCTTCGGAAATGTATCGGAAGGCGCCTTCAGAGGTATATCGGAACCCGGAGGTGCCTTTGGAGGCGTATGGGAGGACTCATTCAGAAGTGTATCGGCGGGCGCTTTTGAAGGTATGTGGAAGAGCACCTTCAGAGGTGTATCGGAAAGCGCCCTTGGAAGTATGTGGGTGGGCGCCGGGCGGTTTTAAAGTTGTATTGGAGGTCACCTTTGGAGCTATGTGGGATGGCGCCTTCGGAGGTGAAGATCGCGAGGCACCTTAGAAGATATGCAGCGTAGGCGCCGGGTGGGCGCCATCAGAAATATATCGGAGCCTACCGCCCCCCCCCCGCTCAACAACACCTTTCGCTGACGGCTCAGGGCTCATGTGTTGGGTTTTGGTGTCCCTTGAGGATCCTCCCTGGCGAATTTATAATACGCCACTGCCATCACATTCAGGGCGGGTGCCTAAAGACGCAAAGTGTTGATCTAACTAGTGCATAAATTCCACTGTTCGTCGCATTCTGCATGTGTCATTTGCGGCCACGGCCGTCCCCGCTCGGTCGGCGCTGAGGGTGGTGAAAGGAAATTCGATGGTTTGAATATTTTGGCAAGCACGATAATAAATTACTGGCCGTGGCTGATCAGGCGCTATCAACGCCTCGCCGCCTTGTAAGGTTATCGCACAACTGGCAGGGTGTTCGTGGTGAACATTTGTTTTTAATTTCTTAAAGAAATAATTTACGAATAGTTACATGAGTTAGTTTTATCATAAAAAGTATCAGTTATATAGAAAATGGTCTAACAAAAGTTAGTAATCCGCCCCCGTAGCTCAGTGGGAGAGCGCTGGTCATCTGACCTATCCCGGTAGTGGCAGCCTGGGTTCGAGTCGCCTCGGCGCTCGCTATTTGCTCCTGACTGAGATGGCCTGCGGCCGGTGTCAGCGGCCGCACTCAAGGCCAGGTGACGTCAGCGAGCGGGGCGGACCGTGTCCAGGTATGTCGGGCACGTAAAAACTTGCTCGCTCTTAAAGTTCTGCGGCCAACAGAATTCGCACGACTTGGTGGTGAGGTCAGCGACCAGCGCAACAATCTCATGCAATCAGCGCGGAGATCCTGACCTCGGGAAGCCATTCAACAAAAACCATTCGGACTATTATTTTTTTGTAATCACAAAGACAACACAAAAATTGATTAAAAATTCTGCGAATTACGTTGATATAATTTCGATTTACAAAAGAAATGGAGTATCGTAGTTTCTGTAACTTCCGTTGCATTTGTTGACGATGTAACGGAGGAACGAGAAACCAGTTACTTTTTGGAGTAACGGATTAACGAGTAACGAAGTTACATTTTAAAGTAACAGTAGCCGATAGTGTATACTATGGTAGTTACTCGTAGCCGATAAGACACTTCGCCCTCGGCGGCGTAGACGCAGTTCTCTTATCCACACCGACTCAGCTGTTCGTGGTAGCACGGATTCTGCTACTAAGAGCCACATAGACCCGTTTGCTGTATACTGCCAGAAGCGTCCACACCGTGCCGGCTGCTTCTCCTCCTTTGTTTCTCTAACGCTCAACACTCCAGTCTCTGGCGATGGCGCCACCGTCGACTCCATGGTGGCGCCACCGTCGCCGAGTGTAGCGGCAGCATAGCCGCAGCACGGTAGCTCTCGGAGAGGAGCGTCGACGACTCAGGACATCCACAGCTCGACCGAGACGGCCTGCTCGTTAACGTGCAGAAACGCTTTCATCTGAAGGAGCGACATCATCTTGAAGGTTCTGTGACTAGGGGCACTACCGCAGCCGCGGCAGCTGTCAACACTGACATGCGATAAATAGCTGGCGATTGCTGGACGCGATACAATCACGATTCCTTCTATATAGGCACGGGTGGGCCTCTGAGACAACTTCGCCCACCTATGCACACCCATTCGTCTCAGAGGAGTCTCCGAGGTGAAGATGAATGCGAGTGGAGGGGTCAAAATAGCCCACACCTGCCCGGAAACTAAAGGGGTTAGAGAGATCAGAGACTAAACTAAACTAAACGTGTTCGGAAGCTCAGAGCAAAACGAATCGAACCTATTTAATTATGTTTTACTCAGGTAGATACTGAGGTCACCTAGGCTAACCGAAGGTCGAATTTGGTAACTTAACAAATTGCAAATTTGGCTCACCACGAACCAGGGGCGTAGCTTCTCCAGAAAAGTTGAGGGGCTGAGCTGGAAAAATCGACTAAAGTACCATCAAAATCCACAAAGTACAGATTTCTCCTGGATTTGACCCACTTCCTTGTCCAAGTTTAGGGGGCGAAGTCAAGACTACATAACTTTTCGTACTTATAATACGCATAAGGAAAAGGTTGGATGACAAACAGACAGAAAGAAAGACAGACAGAAAGACAGACTTTCTTTAAATAGTAAGTTAGATAATCATGACAATGGATATTGGATATTGCCTTCTTATAAAATGCGTAAGTAGCAACTTTGTTTGACGCCCAGTTGAGGAAATTAAGTTTGGAAGCGCACTTCAAAACAACATATACTGGTATACATATACGTATTAAGCACTACACATTAAGCTTGCCAAGCTAAGGGATACACATATATACAGTGGCGTACCCAGGATTCGCTTCAGGGGAGGGCAATTTTTTGGTCTGTGGGCACAAGGTAATCCCACTAAAAAAAATCATCGGATTTAGCCCACTATGTTATTAGAGAGGCATATTTTCAACATTTTTTTTCGAAAAAAATCACAAAAACGTTATTTTTGCAGGGGACCCCAGGTCAACCTGGGGAAATAGGTGGAAATAGGTGAAAAAAACAGGTTGGTAATAGGGCCCTTCGGGCCCTATTTCCAAAGGGCCAAGGGGGCACGCACGGACCTTCAGGGGGCAATTGCCCCTTTTGCCCCCCCCCCCCTTGGGTACGCCTATGCATATATGTATTAAGTACTACACATTGAGTTTGCCAAACCAAGACAACACTCCCAATCATATAAAGTAAATGATAGTGTTCAGATAGTGCGGTTAAGAACAGCCGATGGGTCTTGTGCAGGATGTCAGCATGGAGAACACGGGTATGTCTGTAACGTGACCTCAATTCTGATTCGCCACTAGCGCCATAAAGCTGCCATCGATAAGCACCACACCATAGGTGCGCAGGGGCGGAACTGTTAATGTGCCCGGGGAGTGCCCGAGCACCCCCCCCCCTGTTGACTGAGTCGGGCACCCCCCAATAGTTGCTCTTGAAGCCCCCCCATATCTGCGAAGTATTTTTCGAACTTTTTTGCGTTTTCTTTCAGCTATGTTGTTCCACATGTATATGGATCTGCGCATTTTTTGCCTGCTCGAAAATTTATCATATATAGCGCTAACTTTGGTAAAGCAATGATTGTTGTCTGCTATTTTTGATGAACAACGGGTCATTCATTCATTCACTTATGTATTCCAAGTTTTGCAGAATGCGAAGGTACAAATCTGCCCGGCTTTGAACTGCGAAGCCGTGACCGTCCATAGGTACATAACAAATAGAACTTGACTCGCTAAGTCGCTAACTTTAGAACTCCTTCCATTGGCCTGAGATCTTTGCAGAGAGACGCCGTTCTGCATTGGCATCAATAGCTTTGACGTATAAGGACTCACAAAAGACAGTTTACGGAAGATGGATAGTTCAACACCTGCTCTTTTATAAGTCAAACTCCTTCACCGGCAGCATGTACTTTCTCTGGACATTAACATTTGCGTTGACGGACTCTTCAAACACGAGCTTATGCTCCGAACTATTCGACCGATCTGTAAGATTCTTTGCCATTGGATCTGGCCGTGGTCGCAAACTCCAAAGCACAGTATACTTCTGAGCTTTTATTCATTTTGGTGTAATCTTAGTGGACCAAATTAGACCAAAACCACCAAAAGCAGTTTTTTTATGGTTTTGGTCCAAATTTTGGCAATTTAATATTGGAGCAAAAACGTGTCAGTAATTTAGAACAGCACCAGACCGTGTTTGGAAGCCAGACCGCGCGAGTAATCGATGGTAAGATTAATCTTCCAATCACAAGCCTCGCTACCAATTCCACCAGTTCAGTATATTAGATATATATGCCCACCCGCGGAGTCAACTGAGCTGGTGTGATCTCGTTACGCGCCAGCCCACTACACGAGCGGGGTACCGAGAGCGCACACGCTCAATGTAGTTGTCATCTATTGTATGTGCTGATGCTCTTAATGGGCTCGAAGAAAAGACGGCCACATGGTGCACTAGCCTGGGAATTCCTTCCGAAAAGTGTGCGGGGGGGAGTCAAGAGGCATTCTTGAAGTAAGATTCTTTTCCATGCAACGCCAAAGGCGTAAATGTTAAAAGTCTGAAAATGTTGGGGGCGGGCGATGGCCCCCCCGGCCCCCTGCCCCCCGGTTCCAGCGTCCTTAAAACCACTGGCGATCTAGAATCTGGGCATGGGGTGGCTAGATTCAGAAAAGTGTTCAATCAAATTCGAAAAACTCATCGGATTTGGGCTTCGTGTACCCTACTGAACGTTTAAGACGAAATATAGCCTAATGTAAAGTTTATTATATTTCCCCTCTACAGTGGAAAACACGTCAAAATTTTCGTCAATTTCAAGGCAATATGGGAGGGCTAAGCGCCGCTGCCCCCCCCTAGTTCCGCTAGGATGGGCTTGAAACACGGCACGTTTTCATTAGCGTGCAGGATTATTGTGTCGGATTCAAGGTTTAGTCAAGGGGTCCGCCACGGTAGCAAAGTGAGGCCACCTCTGGCTTAGCGGTCCGCATCAGGCTGTTGTGAGCCGGCCTCGACTTTTGGTGAGCCGCCTCGGCTTGATGAGCCCCCTCAGCGCTTGATGGTGAGGCCTTTCGGGCATTGGATGAGCCCTCGGGCTTGGTGGGTCCCTCATCTTTAAAAGGCTCCTATGGGGCTCCTCAAGGATCTTGGGATATAACCAAGATAACATGTTATGTAAGTAGTTTATCTAACAGCGTCGCACACCGACCGGGGTGGATTATCCAGGCATCAAGTCACCCCGTATTTTGTCCATATGGAAGATAGCAGAAAAAGGTTAGTGCGCGTCGCATTGTTTTCGCAGGACTGTTAACTCATTGAGTTTTTCTCAATAAAGTGAATTGTCCATTGACCGCGCGGGGCCTTTTTAGGTCCAGCCGTTAGCTAAGGTCCAGCCGTGCGCAGGAGTTATCCCATCATCATCAGGGCGTCGCCGCACCGGGAGCAGGCAGGGCGAGGTTGCCACCCCGCCAATTTCCGTCTGGCTGGGGACCCCCTGTGATATCGATACCAGACCGTCAGCGAAACTGAATTTCTTTAAGGGTCGCGTCTTTGCTGTATAGGTAGTTAACTGCCAGACATAGTCCCCCCATGAAAGATCCTGAACGATGCCGAGTGGTAAAATCTAAAAATCTCCCACTATTGTTGAAAAATGCGTTTTATGTTTGTGCCTCAGACAGTGAGTTGAATAGATCGGTTTTTCAAACCACGCAGGATTTCCATCAAATTGATAATCACGGTGGCGGATCGCAGAACGTGGGCATAGGTGGCTAAAATTTGAAAAAAAGTTTGATCAATTCGAAAAACTCGATAGGATTTTGGCTTTCCTTGTAGCTTACTGAACGGTTCAAAACAAATATGCTTGGTAACAAGTTTATTATTATTTTCAACATCTACAGTGAGAAATATGTCCAATATTTTTCGCCAATTTCAGGCAATAGGGGGGGGCTCAAACCCCTGCCGCCCCACTCTGGATCCGCTAGTGAGTTATAGAAGTGACACAGCTCGGGTTTCTCGTAGGTCCTATATCGTGTTCGCGAATAAGACTAAGGTCAGGCCCCAATTGCGTGACCATTTCAATTAAGGTTAATGGGAAATTAAAATTGAATAGTTGACACTTTAGAATATTGAAATTTCACTCAATTGTTCACCAGCCTACACCGTTCCAATATTGTGAAAAATGCGAAATTTATATTTTCCATGACCACTAAACAGTTGTTTACTGACAGATGCTACTTTTTAGCAATAGGTATTTTGCATTTTCGTGAAATAATTATTACATGCATGGCTTGGCTTTGTAGTCCTGGCCCATCCACGTCCAGGATCGTCAACATCCTCTCCCTGCGCGTCACCCACATCCCAGGATGGCCGTCGTCGCCAGCCTCCAAGTGCCGGTAAGCACAATTGTACAGCATTGCATTCGTCTTTAACAGTAAATTATCATAGTTGTTTTTGTGCAAAGCAGTGTGCACGTTTTTTCAGCCGAACTTTCATGTCGTTGGGAGAGTTCGTCGCAGTCACGGTCTATCGCTGGTGTCGCCCGGTGGCCGCGTTTATTCAGACCGGCTAACTCTGTGTGCCGCCGAGTTCAAACGCTATCAATGCGCTAAATGGGGGCACCCTTGGGTCATAAATTAATGTCAAGAAACCTTAAAGGAATTGGGATGTTTATGAAGCGTTGCGCGACGGCGTCCTAATGCGTATAACGATAATTATAATTTCGAGTTGAGTTGTTTGTTGGGTGAGAGGTAAAATTGAGTTTGCAAGTTATATGTAATGCATGCTCCACTGATCGGAAAAACCAAAGCCAATTAAAATAATGTTTGCAAGTTAGTCGTGTTATTTGGTTTAAATTGTGTTTGATATAGATTTGCAGTATATGCACGGAGCTTATAAAATTCGACGCAGCCAACGACGTGATGTAAGGCGTGGCTGCCTTGAACTCCTAGACTCCTGAAGCAATCCATTAGCCGTTTTTCACGAAGGATTTATCTTTACCGTAGTATCCGGTAGATGATCCGCGGTTAATATTTCTGCGGCGTTTATGGGTAATTCAGATCCTAGAAAACGGCTTTCGCCAGATATTTTTGGTATGAATTTGAGAAACTTTATGATTTAATATAATCTGCTCTTAAATGCGAAATTTCCATTTAGTGTTTCTATTGTTTAATTCAAATTGCATCAACAAGTATTACTGTGGGAGTACTACGAGTACGTTCGCCCTGGTAGGACCGCGGTAGTACCGTAATAATGATTCATGAATTCTGATTATAAACAATGAAAACTAATGGGAAAATTTCGAATTGTAAGAGGCAGATAATTGTATATGAATTCATAAGGTTTCAAATTGATGCTACTCCAAATTGTTAATTAAGAGATATGCGATAATGCCGGCTACACATATTTATCATAAAAAAAATCAATCATGCTCTGAAATGATCATACGTAATTGTTTGAAGTGGTAAACCATACGAGAGCATAAATAACTCTCATCATTTGTCCATCGTACTAATTGTTGGTAAAAAAAAAGTTGGTATGTGTACATATGTTTGAGCACATGTGAAATACATACATGACATCATACATAGACACACACACCAACCACGCACACACCACACACACACACAACACACAACACACACACACACCACCACACACAAGCCACACACACATAATATGATATTATATATATATATTATATAATAGTATATAATATATATATATATATTTTGTGAAATTGGGAGGCATGGTTTGTGTATTGTAAGCATATTTCGTTAAATTGCAAACAGCTTGCTGTGGCATTTGATGGACGTCCTTCCTGTTCTGGTGCGAGTGTATGCTTACATTGCTGTATAGTATCTCGGTGTTAGTTTGTTAAAAAAAGAGTAACGCAGTCGACATCATGGAAAAGAAAAAAGATTGCGTAAGAAAATCATATATATATATATCACAGTTTATATGATATATTATTGGGATATCAGTGATTAAGTATATATTATAGAGAAATTTCCAGAGTAACGCTAAATTTCGGCGCTTGGGCCCCCCCTGTTGATTTCATAAAGTTCCACCACTGCCATATGCACTAAATACGAGTACAGCGGAGGTGGTGGTGAAAGTATGTGTGTTTTGTCGGGCGGGGGGGGGGGGGGTGCAGCGAGTCACCAGCGCGCGTCCCGAGTCATGATCTCAAGTACGGCAAGTCACCAATCATCAGCCCAGGCCAGCCACGCCCACGGGGCACAGCCAGTATAAAATCAGTCAGTCAGCTGTCAGTCAGTCCAGTGTGTCGAGGTTGCGAGTCATGTCAGTCAGTCAGTGTCAGTCGAGTGGGACAGTCAATTACAGTGAGTTGTCAGTCGTAGTGTCACAGTGCAGTGTCAGCTCAGTGTCAGTCAGTGTCAGTCTATGGTCCAGTGCACAGTGTCCAGTCAGTGTACAGTCAGTGGTCAGTCAGTGGTCAGTCAGTGTCCAGTCAGTGTCAGTCTAGTAGTCAGTCAGTCCAGTCCAGTCAGTGTCAGTCAGTCAGTCAGTCCAGTGTCCACGTCAGTGTCAGTAAAGTGTCAGTCAGTGTCAGTCATCCAGTGTCAGTCAGTCAGTGTCAGTCACGCTCCAGTGTCGTCAGTCAGTGTCAGTCCAGTCAGTGTCATCAGTCAGTGTCAGTAAGTCAGGTCAGTCAGTCAGTGTCAGTCAGTCAGGGTCCAGTCAGTGACAGTCAGCCTGTCAGTTGTCATCAGTGTCAAGTCAAGATGTCAAGGTCATGTGTCAGTCAGGGTGTCAGTCAGTGTCAGTCAGTGTCAGTCATGTGTCAGAGAGTCCGCCATCGTCAGTCAGTCAGTCAGGTCAAGCAGTCAGTCAAGTCAGTGTCAGTCAGTCAGTCAGTCTAGTAGGTCGAGTCAGTCAGTGTCAGTCAGTCAGTGTCAGTCCAGTCAGTGTCGATAGTGGGGCGAGGTCAGTGGTTCACGAGAAGACCAGTGACGATGCTGATCACTCGAGTCGTATGAGTGAGGTGCAGTCAGTGAGAGACGAGATGTGGTCTTATCTAGGTCAGCTCGTCCAGTCCGCGCACTATCCTCACCGGCACGGTATAGATATAATTCGCACTCAGTGCACATTCAGCAAGGAGCAGTGCGGAGGTGAGGTGTATGGTCTCATAGTCAGGTGTGCAGCGTCGAAGTCGTCGTATCGCCGGCTGGGAGCTCGAGCATATCCACGGTCAGCTGTCAGTCAGTGTCAGTGCGAGTGTCAGTCAAGTGGTCAGTCAGTGTCAGTCAGTCAAGGGTGGGTGTAGCATCCGGTCGTACGCCTGTCAGTCCAGTCCATGTCAGTCCAGGTCAGGTCAGACTGCAGATCAGAGGTCAGGTACGAGTCATGTTCTGCTCAGTCGCAGTGGTCAGTCAGTGAAGTGGTCAGTACAGTCAGGAGTCAAGTAACGTGTCAGTCAGTGCCAGTGTACAGTCGTCAGTCCAGTCAGTCAGTCAGTCAGTCACGTCGTCAGCCGTCAAGTCAAGTGTCAGTTCACAGATTCTTTGTGGTGTCACGAGTCTAAGCGCGCGTCAGTCCAAGAGATAGTCAGTCAGATTCAGTCGAGTGTACCAGTGCTGCGAGGCTCGTCAGTGTCAGTCAGTCAGTAGGTGAATCAGTCAGTCAGTCAGTGTCAGTCAGTCAGTCAGTCAGAGACACCACTGTTGTGACCATAACATTTAACGGTTCTCAAATCTGTGACTCCAAGGTGGTCAGGAACTTGGGTGTTAAGATAGACAGACACCTGAACTACCAGGCCCATATAGATGCACTGACCAGCAGATGTACCGGTATGCTGATGGCGTTGAACCACTTGCGGCGTGTCATCCCGAGCACTTCCCTGGCCACTCCAACACAGGGGCTCGTTATATCCGCGGTACGCTACTGCATCTCCATGTGCGAGTCGTGTAACGATACACAGCCTCAATGCGCCCACAAGATCATAAATTTTTTCGCGCGAGTTGTGAGCGGAAGAAAGCGACGTGATCACATATCTGACGTTGTGCAGCGACTCGGCTGGATGAACGTTCGGCAGTTAGTCGAGTATCACACGGTCAGATCAGTGCGGTGCACTCTGCGGTGACATCAGATCAACCTGAGAGTATTTACAATACTATCCTGCCAACCTGCGACACACCCATGAGACCCGAAGTGCCAACCGCCTCACTGTGCCTCGCATCAGAACAGAAGCTGGGAGACGCCGACTCTGTTATCGCGGAGTGACTATGCTCAACAAAGCCAATGTGTGTGTTAGCGACCCACTCCACCGCAAAAAACGGCGACGTGACATTCTGTCACGACATTCTGTCACGTGACGTGACATTCTGTCACGATAGACTTCCGACCATGTCAGGATTATGTAAGAATGGATGGCCAGTGTGTTTCAGTGTGTTTCCGCGTGCAGTTTTATTGTGCTGAGTCATTTATGTTCCAATGTTCACCCTCAATTGACGCGCAACTCTGAAAAGCCACCTAGTCGTGGATCAGTTGTTAATATGTCTGATCTGTCAGTCAGTCAGTCAGTCAGTCAGTCAGTCAGTCAGTCAGTCAGTCAGTCAGTCAGTCAGTCAGGGACACTAGTCAATCAGTGGCGAAAGTTCTGCGACAAGTCAGGCCCCATGAATGAAATGAAGCATTATGCAAGTGTTATTGTTATCTGCACCAAAGCACACTTGAGTACTGCTAACTTGGCATGAGCTGTGCACAGCGACGCATCCTGTACAGTACAGTTGGCAACCGTTACAAGTCATACTAAACGGCGCATACCTTAACGCGACAATCCACCTCGATAGGCCTCGCCTTTATCCTCCTAATCCGCCATTGATGCGGAGAAGTGACATAGCTAGCGTGGGCGGAAAGCGATGATGACGGTGGCCAGGCTGAAGTGAATGGCCTCTTTGTAAGAGCTCCGCCACGTTCCGAAATTTGAGTCGGAGGGACAGAGGCATTCTGAAGTTGATTATGTCCATGCAACGCCCATAGGTATAATGTTAAAAGACCCCAAAAGTTTGGGGACACGTCACCCCTCTCCCCCTCCTTCTGCGGCGGAGCCTCTGCTTGTTTGTATTTTGACAGGATGGAGTTGGACGATAAATATGACTGAGTGAGCTGAAAACGCATTTACGGGAAGCCAGAAATGACTGCGATGATCTGCGATCGATGATCCTGATCAAATATGAACGTGTTGTTCTCGAGGCAGTGGGAGAGCTGACATGCAATGCTGTCTGGTGTAAGGCCGCAAAGGTCTATCTCATGAGCGTGCTCGGAGGAGCTCTAGCACTGCAGAAACGCTGTCATCAAGAGGATTATTTCCATACAGGTTGACCACATCCATGCTGAAAACTATGGCATTCAGAAGGAGCTGACGCTCGAGAGACTTCTTTCTAATCTCGGTAGATAATCTTCCGTGTTGCGCAAAGATTATCTATCGATCATCCCCATCGTAAGGTACTGCGAGGGTGCTCATTTTTTTTGTTAGTGAAACCGTCAGAACGCACATATCTCCCTGAACGTGTCCACGACACATCTTACCGTCTTTTAACCCATTGATTGTGATTTTATTACTTGCTAACCGCACGATGAACATTGCGTTATATCTTTGGCCCCACAGTGAAAGAACCTAATAATTATCCACCTATATTTGCGCTATAGCTCTAATGTACGTTTACTACTGGCTCTATTAATTTTTAGCTATTCACTATTCTGTTATTTGCTATAATGCTTTTTTCGTCAGTTGAAACCCGTCATGAACGCACATATCTCCTGACGTGTCATCTTATAGTTCTAATAAATCACACACATTTAAAGCTTTTTTAAAGGTTAGACAAAAGCTTGTGCTAATTATTTCGTTGAAAGTGTATAAGAACAGATTGTCACGCACATTATCAGTAAAGTTGTTTTATTCGACAGTTGCTGCTGGGTAGCTAATCGGTGTGTTTTTTAGTTTTGTGTATGTGATCATGAGCCGTGCTAGCAAATTCATACAAAACATTAAACATAAAGCAACTGCAACTCAAGTTTTGTAAGAAGGTCAAATACAATGATTTAAAATACTGATCTAAAACACTGTTGGTCTGGAGTTAAATATTGACGTTGCAGGAAAATGGCAGAATCATACCATCCTCTGCTACAAACACCAGCAGCACTGGACACCGAACAACGATAGTCGGAACATAAATCTAGTACTTCGTTAAAAGGTTAGAAAGCAGTGTATTCACACATGGCAGGTGTGTATGGTGCTCTGTACCGGTAAGAGATAGACATGATGATCGCACGAATCCCTGTCCGCCCGTGTAGCTCAGTCGGGTCGGGAGAGCGCTGGGCTACAGATCTGACCCACCCTGGTAAGATAGGTTCGAGCCGCTTCAGCGCTCGCTGTTTGCTCCTGGTGGGGATGACCAGGGGCTGGTGGCAGCGGCGGCGTCAAAGGTCAGATGAAGCCAGTGAGCCGGGCGGACCGTCCTCAGTCGTTCGTCTCCTCAGTCGTTAGGGGACATTTAAACTTTCGTCTCTAAATTCTGTCAGTGTCTGGAATTGCGTGATCGAATGGTGGGATCAGGACCTGCGCAACAAACTTAGCTTAGCGTGGGTCCTGATCTCGGGAATCCATCCCATCAAAACATTCGTTTTTTTCAAATCCTTACTATACTTATCATCTATCTGAAAACTGATCTTTTGATAAATGTCTACCTAGTAACACAGCAGCCCTTGCACATACCTCCCAGAAAGTGCATGCTTTCAATTTAAGTCGAAGATCCGGACTGCACGGTATGAGGTCACCTGAGCACACAGTTACGTCAGCAGTACCCACCAGGTGGCGGCCGACGCAGATGCAAGGTGGTACATACAAGACGCTACATGACGAAACACTATGTACATTGTACACACATGGACTCGTGTGCGGATGTGAGATGAAAACGAACACACGTGGTGACGTCACCTGCCATGACGTCACCTGCCAATCATGTGTTTACTGTTTGGCAGCCTTTGTCCATGCCGGGGTCCCGTCAGTCAATCTTTAGCGAGGGACTGAGTTCGCAGGTGGCTCTACGCAGCCCCCGCCAAGTGCTTGACATTCCTAAGTGATGACGTCACCAAAGTCCCGGCCCGTGGCCTTCAACATAAGAACCAACGGGGCATTGCGTTTTTTTTTCGAGATGATCTCCTGAAGACCCTACTGAGAAAATGTCGGCTTGCCTTACCTCATGATACGTGGAGAGGCTGCAGATTGCAGAAAACGGGTTCAGTTTGTCTATAGTCGGCGTTTCAGAAATCCTCACTATCTAAGCAATTAATGCCACTTTTGGGCCTATATAGTGCACCCCATTGGCTTCAGTATCAGTGACGTCATGATCTGCCTAACCTTATGTTCTAGTAACCTTGGCTCTACGTCTGCAGTCTTGGCTTGAATCGGACCCGGTCAGGTAATACCATGGTAATACGCCTGGTGTCGATCCCGATCTCAGCTGCGGTCCTGACGTTCACTCAACCTTTCAAAAAGCCCGTTTCGAGTCCCAGTCCTGCCCAACCTCCCTGCTCGGAACCGGACCGCTCCCCCATTGGGCTGATAACCAGATTCGATTCCCGGAAGATCCGCTCCGACCCTCCCCTCCCCAGACCCAATGCACCTACGTACCGCGCCGGGTCACCCTCAACTACCGGAAGGCCATGCGAGCCGCCTCCCATGCGCGAGTCGTCTTATCGGACGGCGTGACGAGGGCTGCGGTGCGATAGCGCCACGGCAGTGTGAACGGAGCGTGTGAGACGCGTGTACAGGGGATCGGGGGCTGCCTGCGAGCTGTGACGGGAGCAGACCACCTGACGGACCGACAAAAAGACTCACGGGCAGAAGATGGACAGCCCGCAGCAGAAGGTGCAGACCGACCCTAGGTCGGCACGGGACCGGTATACGCTCGTGGACACCGACACTGCCGAGGACCCAGCAACGAAGGTCCGCACCAAACAGGTGAGACGAGACGCTAGACGCGAGACGCCAGACGCCAGACGCCGGACGCGAGACGCTATCTGGAAGTACGGCAGGAGCAATGAGTAGTGGTGGGGTCTGCGGGTCCATTGTCTGAGAAGGACACAGCTGTTGGCTTTCGATGGGAAGCCAGACATCTGCACCGGTTGATAACCTCGACCTTCGTTTGTCTCCACTTCCCTGGCGGCAGATACAGCTGCGAAGGTAACTGCGCAGCACATCACGTCGAGGTGCGCCTCCGCCACGAAGAGACGGCCAGCCATGCGCTGACCGCGTCTCTCGCTCATTTCAGTACTACTTGAAGAAGCTGGCGTTTCGCGGGTTCGCCATGGTCATCCTTCTGTTCATCATCGCCGGCACGGCGTATGCAGGTGAGTTCGCCGACATTTTGCTCTGCTATGCATCAGTCATCACTTCACCCATTGGAGCTGTGGCCCTTTTTGGTGATAGCGCCTTCTTTTTACCTCGCAGGCTGTTGCGAAGCCAAGTCTTTGGTCAAGTCGTATGTACTGTAATATCTACAATGAATGTGGGAGGAAGGAATAGTCGTTTTAGCCAAACGGAATGCAGGCATTAATGTCCTTTAATGTTTGTTGCCCAGTTCTTTCATTTGTTTCCCTCTTCTTAACACTGCTTAGCCTGAGCGTTCAACAACATTAGCACTACATAAATAGGGCATAACATTAAGGGATGTTCTATTAAATTACGGTGGGTAATGAATATAGCAAAGAAATATGTACTTATGAGTTCATTATAAAAGTGGTGCTTCACACACGCTTGTTGTATTATAATGTATGATAATAATATATAATAATATTTATGTCTAATAATTATATAAATATCTGCTTTTACTTCTGAGTCAGCATTTACAAGTTCAAACTGATAGCTGATTGATGTTCTCCACAAACATGGGAGGATCTATAGAGGGAGACGGAGTGCACGGGGCCATGCCCCCCCCCCAAAAAAAAAACACCTCATATCGGCGAAAATTTGAGATATTTCCTTAGATAATAGGGAATCTAAGCAAATTTTATAAAGGAAAGCTTGTTTTAAATCAGTCAGTTACTGATACATAAGCAAGCGAAATCCAATGAGTTTTCAGAATTGTGTGATACTTTTTGGATTTGCCCCCCCCCCCAACTGACTAAAACTACTCGTTCTGGATCCGTCTATGACCACAAAGCCTATCAATTTTAATGAAACATTCGTGACTACAGCATTAACATGCCAATATGCAAGCAATATGCAAGCTCTGGAAAATAAACTTTCCATTAGGGATGCAAATTTCAGGACTACAGAGCCGGCGCCGGGCCCAAGGTCAGGCCCGGCGGGCCTGAAGCTGTGTTTTAACTCAGGATTGCTGGTCCATGCCGGGTTCAGCACAAGTTTGGGAGTTCAAATATTGTTTAATATATAGTGAAATAGTTATGCAGATTGCTGGCCTCCGGGTTTGGCGGCTGCTGCCATATGTGGCCAGGCTTGATGCCGGTGCCAACTTATTTATGAGTGGTGGCGGTGGTGGTGCCGGTTCCTGTTTTTTTTAATTCATTCTTTTTTATTATCTTAAAGTTTTGCATCTCTTCTTTGCATGTATCTGTATACAGGGACGTAGCCAGGGGGCACGGGGGCCATGCCCCACCCCCCTGAGCAAAATAAATTCACAATATAGATAGAATGAAATTATCTGCGACCCGACCCTACCCCTCCCCCCTCCCGGTCAACAGCATATGGCTGAGGATATTTTTTCCCCCGATGTGCCCACCCCTCCCCTTGATAAAAATTAGGGCTACGTGCCTGTCTTTATACAGTTCAAGCTAAGTTCCCATTGCAATAACAATATATCAATCTGCCTGTTGCACATTGCTCAGTGTATCTTGATTCTGCAGCAGAAGTAGCATTTCTATACTGAAGATACTGAAGCAGAAGTTGCATTGAAATTCAGCGCTAATTATGTGCTTAAATGCTTTCAGCTGACTCCAAAAAATGAACTTCGAAACACTCAACCCGCCTGAAGTAGTTCATTATAGCTATTATAACTTTGAGGAAGCTTAGGATAAAACGCACTTTTAGAAGCTGACTAGACAAATCCACAAAATCCGTTGAGCCCGCTATGCTTTAACGTCTGCTAGAATACCATATACAGCGTTTTCTAAAAACCACTTCAGAATAGCTTCTCGGCAGAGCTGCTTTGACATTCGTTCTGTATCGTGTGTCCATTTCAGTGGCGAGTTTACACTCGCCAGAGCCAGTGGTGCAGTCGGCCGGAAGGCGGCCCGGACAGCTGCCTGGCCAGCCCGTACGCCTTCCTGGCCACGTTTATAACGGCGGTCGCCACCCGCAGCACCAACTGGGCATCATGAACGGGGGCAACGCCGACCCAGGTCAGTGCTGCTGCTGCTGCCGCCGCCGCAGCGTCGGTAGAGATGGCAGATGACAGGTGAAGGATGACAGGCGGCAGATGACAGGTGATATATGACAGATGGCAGATGACAGGGTGCAGATGACAGACGGATAGATGACAGGTGGTAGATGACAGGTGGCAGATGACAGGCGGTAGATGACAGGTGGACATATTACAGGTGGCAGATGACGGGCGACAGATGACAGGTGACATATGACAGGCCGCAGATGACAGGTGGGAGATGATAGGTGGCATATGTCAGGCGGCAGATGACAGGGGCAGATGACAGGGTACAGATAACAGATGGTAGATGACAGGTGTCAGATGACAGGTGCCAGATGACATGTGGCATATGACAGGCGGCAGATGACAGCGGCAGATGACAGGCGCAGGCGGCAGATGACGGACAGCAAATGTTACAGACAGGATTGAGATAACGCGTGAAATGCATGTTGTTACCAGGTGCCTCTGGCAGGCGCCGTAAGAGGTCACTGGGTACATGGTACACGGAGCCTATCGATCGACTGAAATCTGAACAGCCAGTCAACAACAGCCTGCAGTGGTCATTCGGAGTTAATCAGAGCCCCGGTCCCCTCCCCCCCCGGTGGCTCCGCCCGGGGGACGGGGACGTGTCCCCAACATTTTCAGATTTTAACATTAGGCCTATGGGCGTTGCATGGAAAGAATGGACTTCAGAATGCCTCCGCCCCCCCCCCCCGAACTTTCGGGAGGTGGCGTTGCCCTTGCCCGAGTCGTGTGTACTGTGCAGTGTTCCGCATTCGAGAACCTCACACACTGGTGACTCACCCCGCCCTAGCCAGTCACCGATCACCGGCCGGTCACCGATCATCGGTCACCGGCCGGACATTGCCGGGGCGTTACTGTTGCGACACAACGCGGCCGTGACTTGCACACTGATGGATGGCGTCATCATTTCCGCTGAATGGTCGCTGATACATTCCAGCTTGCTATATCCTAAAAACAAAACATTACCCGTTTTCACGATGGATTTATTTTGCGCGAAATGTTTTAAAACATTTTAAAATGTTTTAAAATGTTTTAGTAGTTACCGCTTCACGATGGACTAACTGCGAAAAAATGTGTTAACCTCGCCCTACGGGACCGTAGGACAGGTTAAAAACATTTTTGGCAAATTAGTCCATCGTGAAGACGGTACAGATAAAACATTTAAAACATTGTAAATGTTTTTAAACATTTCCGCAAAATAAGCCATCGTTGAAAACCGTCTATGTAATTGGCTAGCAGCAGGATTAAGTTTACGGGATACAGCACAGGGCAAAACTGTTCTTCACTGCCGATGCTCGATTGCTCTCGGTTGGCGCCGACTCGTGGTCGCGGGCTGTGTCGCGTCATGCGGCACAGTCTAACTCGCAGGTGTCGTGCGGCACAGTCTATCTCGCAGGTGTCATGCGGCACAGTCTAACTCGCAGGTGTCATGCGGCACAGTCTATCTCCCAGAGCAGCGCCCCCCCCGGACGGCACTGGACACAGGGCACTGCAGTGGGCAATGGGCAAGCATCGGGTTAGCCAAGGCAGTATCCACAGGTCATTATCCGTAGTCCCTTCACATCGTGTGAGCTGTGCCGCCATCGAATTGCTATATGATCGATCACCTGCCTGCGGTCCCAGCTGAATGTCAGACACTGGATAGCAACAGTGGCTGTCGGCTGGGCAAGGCAGACTTCCTAATGTGACAATTTGAGATCGTGACAGTTTGTCGGCTGAACTGGTGTCGACCAGCCGTGTTAGCGTCGGATACCGATATGCAAGACGGATCGTCCTATATGATGCAGTGGAATTTCTACATCACAATCTTAAACGTTTGCCGGGCGGGCCAATGCCAGTAGTCAAATCTGAGTGGATGGGTTTGATTATAACCGAAGCAGGGAACGAAATATGACACCCGTAATTCAAATGTCCGCGTTGGCAATTGTACCCATCACTGAGAGTTGATTGACCATTTGATGAAGTTTGGGTCATTTCCATTTTTTGCTCATTAATCAAGTATTTCGTAGCCGAAATAATACTGTGGTGAAATAATGTATAATGCCTGATGTAATATGAGTTATTATTGGTATTTCAGTTACATTACATTTTCGAATTTAAATTCGCGTGTGACTTTCATTGCAATTTTGGTTTACATAACAGATGATAAAAAATAAGAATATATCTAAAAATCGTAGAGCGCAAATAATTTGAATCTTGGCAAAAAAATACTTATCTAACTTTGAAGTTGACGTATTGTATTGCATTGTATTCAGAAAGAAAAACAAAGCGAACTATCCACAAGAAGGTCAAGAATGTCTAAACACGTATACACCACAGTACTACTACATATTTGCAAGCAATTAGCACACTGAGACTTTGGCACACCGGCGTAGAAACATCTTACCTACAATGTGCGCCTTATCAATACAATGCATCTGTTTTGGCTGCGCCATTATTTAATTGCTTCTCGTGCGACTGGCTCTGAATTCTGTTATCAGAATTCGAACCATTGTATAACGAAACTACGTTCAATGAGACTAGTTTCGGGGTATATAGCTATCCACCTTGAGTGTCGACTCCACCTGGTATTGACTCCTCTGCTCCACCTAGCGTGTTGACTGACATTACACTTCTGGCTTTGTAGCTGCTTTCCCAGCAGCCGATAGCATCACCATGCCAATACGCCTTCGATACGCAGACTCCTTGAAACACTTCAAAGTTCATCCTCCCAACCAGCAGGGCATTCAGGCCGGCTTACCTACTGCTGCATCGCTGTATGAAGGCCCTGACTGACATCACCTTCCGGTGAATACACTCCGGTGAATACACTCCGGTGAATTCACTCCGGTGAATATTCCTGTATGTTTTGTGCAATTTTAAGCCTAAAACTGGGATCCAGGAAACTTTGCACGAGACGTTAATTTGGATTGCTTTCTTGGATCGTATGTTGTGATAACCATCTTCTTGTTTAAAGAAAACTAAAATACATTATATAGCTTTTGTATTGGTAAATACATCGCCGATATTATTTTTTTGCTGAGTCATCGTATTGCGTTTTGGTTTATACTCTCAAAGACGAAAATACGCATCAAACAAATGTCATTGATATACAATAGTATCATGCAGGGGAACAAAACAGTAGCCAACAGTACCAGTCATGAAGAAAGACGGCTGTGGTTAGAGGTCAGAATTGGTCCAGTCTGGCCAGAGTTAGCGGTAGTTGATGGTGATGTTTGTGCAGTGTTGTTCAGAACGAGCTGTCCCAGGAGTCTTTGCTGCATGTGGCAGCTTGGTTGAAGAAGATTGGTCGTGACCTGGCTGCTTGTCACGTCGTTTCTTCTGCAACCGCGTCTTCTTTTTACTTCGAAAAGCGTCCACCATTACGCGGAAAGTGCCATGGTCTTCTTTTTAACTTTGAAATGTCCGCCTCAGCCCTATGGCGAAGACTTGCACATTTTGTGCCTTGAAGTTGAGCACAGTATCTGGCGGACAACCGAGTCCAGTAGACGACGTTTTGTTGTCCTCGTTTTTTGCACGCTGTGGTTAGTTTTTTTTTGCCGCTCAACGCCAGCAAGCCTCACAACCAGACTTCATCCAAGTTTTTACCCACTTTGCTCTCCGACTGGGCCTTCATGTACCACATATGATTGATGATTGTGGCAACTGGCACACTATGGTTTCGCAAGGAAAAATGGCGATATCCTTTTGTCATTTCTAAGTGGTTCGTCCGCTTCGCATATTCTTTGTAGATTGACAGCGGGTCGGTGCGGCGGGCATTCCTGAAGGCCTTTGGTGCAAAAGTTCGGGCGTCACCGGATCCTTTCCTCGTTTTAGATAAACGTTCGTTAAATTCCAGATATCTTTCTCCATTTGAGCAGTCTGCAACTTTATGTCTTCGCCCAAGTCATCTGCCTGGCTTCATGTCTGCCGCGCAATCCGATAACAGTGTGAATAGGTACCCACACAGTAACGTGTCAGAGCCAGAGCGGTTTCGCAAGCCGAATGCTCCGTGGCCCTCAGTTCTTCTTCTTCGAAGCTGAGCGCTTTCAGACCGGTTTTGGGCGATTACCCTTTTCCCTCTTGCTTCAGATGCTTAAACTTGGCATCCTTGTTTGTCTGGCGCCTCGGAAAACTCATCATCTTGCAGACTTGAGCGTATCCATGCTCCTTCAGGTAAGTTAAGCAAGCTGAAAAGGTTGTGAATGCTTCCCCGTTTCATAATCGGCCACCCGTCTTCCCGTTTCAGAGACACTCAGAAACTTGCAAACTAGGGCCATTCAAATCTGAGTGAAAGTTTCAAGTATTGTTGGTGTCTTCTTTTGAATAAGTCTTCTGCAGCCTTTTTCAGTTTGTTTGATCGCAATAGTTTTTTTTGGGTCACATGTTTACATTTTTTCCGTTAACATAGTCTTTTGGTTCGTTTTCGATGGTTATTTTCAACATCATCATCTCACCAATCACGTCAGATTAAAATAAGGCTTTCCAATGCCATGACTCTGTCCTTGTTAAACACAGCAAGGAAATAATATCTAGGACTCACCGCTTTAAATAAATTTATATCTCGAATTTTCAGCAAATTATTTGCACTCGGCTTCGGCCACGTGCAATAATTTGTCTGAAAAGTCTCGATATAAATATTTATTTTCGCGGTATCGTCCGAGAACGTATATTCCCGCTGAATCCCTGGTGTGAATAGCCCATGCAATACAAAAGCAAAAGCTGTATGAAGCACGTGGCTTGTTTAAGTTTTAAACTTCTGTGAAACGCAGACTCTTATTCTCGTCGATAGCTTTTAAAGCACCAACTGGCGCAAACGAATGTTTTCGCAATTGACGTTTCAAACCCTGCAGCAGTTTGTATTATCAACCCACGCTTGACTGGGGTGGGGGCAACTATTGCCCCGGTAGATTCTACCACATCAATTTTGCATCTTCTGTGGAAAAAATGTCGATAATTTTGTTTAGATGTAAGCAATTTTGTGACGTCACTACACATGAGCTTGACGATAAAATAAGCTTAACTTAAACCGGCCGTAAAAAGACCACTTTTTGATTAAAATGTAACCCAAAAACGACAAAATATAGAAAATGTCAAGGCCTACAAAACGGCTGTGTCGGATTTGTAACATTGTTTTTTATCACCAAATAATTCCCAAAACTGATTAAGGGGGAAAATGGTCGCAAATCAAAACTTTCAAAGATGTTAAAAAATGGAATATATGTTGGAGAACCTTATACGAAAAACATTTAACCAACTCTCAAAGCAATGTATTTATTTTTGAGTTCCCTTAGTATGGTACTTCCTGATGACGTATTTTTAACATGCGTTCTTTACGAGATAAAGATAAAATATGTTAGCACCTTATTTTGTTAGATAAAACTGGTTTTGACAAATGACTTTTTTGTTACGATCTTTTCATTTCACATTTTGACCTAATGTGACCAGAATTTGACCTGAGGTTGACACTCACTTCATTTAAATGAGTTCAGGTGGTAAAATAATTATCATTATCGGATTCGACGTATAAAACAGACCATCAAACATGTGTCGCATTACTTTCGAAAATATTTTGCGGCTGGTGACCTTTTGTGACCTGATCTTGACCTTGACCTTTTCCAAAATCTCACCTTAGCTTATGCGGGATGTGTATTATGCCTTTGGGAGCACTTCAACATGGAGCATGATCAACACGGTGGTCCGTCTCTGTTTCAGGCCAGTTCCCGTGGTTGGCGGATATTCAGGTGATCGACACGTTACAAAGCAAATGTGGTGGATCGCTGATCGATCCTAACTGGCTCGTCACTGCGGCTCACTGCGTGTCTACCATAGCAGCCGCGGATCTCAGGGTGAGAAGGAAACCAGTGTCCACTTAATGCGGGTCATCGATAGCTTTAATGGAAACTGGTTAGTTAGCTTTGGTGTCACCGACTATCCGCATTTCTCGGCCGGCGGCCATCGCCTGACTCGGTTACCCCGGTCCTGGGTCGGTCCCGGTAACAGCCAATAGTCGCCACCTCACGGTCCTGGGTCGGTTCCGGTAACAGCCAATAGTCGCCACCTCACGGTCCTGGGTCGGTCCCGGTAACCTCCAATAGTCGCCACCTCACGGGACTACGGCGGTGTCGATGCTACGCTACAGTTATATGATATCGTTAGTTATGGGTAGATCCAGGGGGCAAAGGGGACATGAACCCCTAACCACCTGAAATCGGCGCAAAATTGACAGTTAAATGACATAGTTCCCTACTTACAAGAAAATCTAACTAACTTTGACCAAGTGGAGTTTGTTTTAAATCAGAGGCTCTATCACTTTCATAAGCAAGCGAAATCCAATGAGTTTGCATGCAGTTCTGTTAGAAACTTCTTGGAATTAGGCCCTCAAACCAACCGCTCTAGATCCGCCATTGCCGTAATTCCGTGTAGTCTGTGCCTGCATTCTAGCTTCTCGATTGCTAACACAGCAGAAGTACATTTAAATGGCCTCCATCTGTCTTGGTATTGATCTGCCAGTAATAGCAGGGAACTCGATGGGCCCAGAGCCTCTGGTTCAAAGTTTGAACTGCTGTTCGGGGCCACTGGAAACCCGAACAATGTTGGCTAAGTTTGCTGGTTAGCGCGATTCAAGTTGACTACCGCTATAGATGGCGTGGAGCATAAGGGTACCAGTTATAGAAAACTGGCAGGTAAAATTAGACGGTTATTAAACAGCAGTCCAAACACCGAAACTCGTGCGCTGCTTTCACTAGCATCTGAAACGTGTTACTATTTGTGAAGAAAACTAATGGTTGAGCAGCTTTTGTGTAGGGGGGCTTTAAAAGTGCCGTTACCTCGAGCATAAAGACCTAAGCTGGGTGCGGTTTGAAATCATATAATACTGCACATGTGATTATTTCAGCATAGCTCATTTTATTTAACGCCGCACAATTAAATGAACGCATAGACGATCTACCACAACATATGCAGCACAGGTGATCGCCATTACAACGTCTGTTTACTAGAGGGAACATACTAAGTTGTTATTGTTTAACGTCACGCCCTGCACTTTATCGCTATGCCTTCTAACGTGGACATGCAACAAACCACTAGTTTAATGTGTAATGTAAAACTCACCATAGTTTTGTTCATGACATTGCTTGGTTTGTTTCAGCTAGTGATTGGAGAACATGACCTTGCCGCACATGATGAGTTTGAACAGATCCGCGGCATCAAGAAGGTCATCATCGAGCCCGACTTCAGCACAGGGTGAGTGCACAGACCGACGAGGTAATTAGGACGCATTTAATATCGAAGATATTACTATACGATGTTGATAATTGCACACCATGTACACCACAAATTTAATCGACAATATGTACGGCATTGCATATTGTAGATCGCCTACTTACAGAGAAACTAGGGGCATGCCGATCGGCCGGTATTTTATTTATGCTGATCGTTCAACCTTCCTCGCGCGCCGTATAAAATCAAATTTACTGTTCCGGAGTTCAATTTAACACGGTATAGATGCTTACAAGCTTTGTTTTAGCTCTATCATTCATAATGAAGGCTTCTGTGTTTAACAAATGGATATTGATAAGCAATCAACCAACCAGACAAGGGCGAAAACATAACATATTTCCCTTTGTTTGATTTTCCCCTTTACATAGCTCACAACCATGGATAAACTCGAGACGACATACAATGTATCCATTCACATGGTCACCACACACTTAAGTGGAAATGGGAATACCTTTCCCACACGTTCCACGGTCGCTCTACAACACTGCACATTGTCCCTTCACCCATCTTCGCCTCTAGCCCTGGATTGAGGACCCTTCACCCATCTTCGCCTCTAGCCCTGGATTGAGGACCTCTGGTTGAGACCTCCTGGATTGAGGACCTCCCTGGTGTTTCAGAACAGCGCTGGGATTGAAGGACTCCCTGGTGGTTTCCAGAACAGCGTGGATTGAGGCCTCCCTGGTTGGTTTCAGAACAGCGCTGGATTGAGGACAGCCGGTGTTTCAGAACCAGCGCGTGGATTGAGGACCCCCCTGTGTTTCAGAAAACAGCGCTGGATTGAGGCCTCCCTGGTGTTTCAGAACAGCGCTGGATTGAGGACTCCCTGGTTGTTTCAGAACAGCCGCTGGATTGAGGCCTGCTGGTGTTTTCAGAAAGCGCTGGATTGGAGGACCTCCCTGGTTGTTTCAGAACAGCCCTGGAATTGAGGACCTCCTGGTGGTTTCAGACAGCGCTGGTTGAGGACCTCCCTGGTGTTTCAGAACAGCGCTGGATTGAAGGACCTCCCTTGGTGTTTTCAGAAACAGCGCTGGATTGAAGGACCTTCCCTGGTGTTTTCAGAACAGCGCTGGATTCGAGGGACCTCCCTGGTGTTTCGAACGCCCTGGATTGAGGACCTCCCTGGTGTTTCAGAAAAGCGCTGGATTGAGGACTCCTGGTGTTTTCAGAACAGCACTGGATTTGGGACCTCCCCTGGTGTTTAAGACCAGGCGCTGGATTGAAGGACCTCCCTGGTGTTTCAGACAGCCCCTGGATTGAGGACCTCCCTGGTGTTTCAGAACAGCGCTTGAATTGAAAGGACCTCCCTGGTGCTTTCAGAACAGCCCCTGGATTGAGGACCTCCCTGGTGTTTCAGAAACAGCCTGGATTTGAGGACCTCCTGGTGTTTCAGAACAGCGCTGGATTGGGACCTTCCTGGTGTTTCAGAAACAGCCCTGGTTGAGGAACCTCCTGGTGTTTCAGAACAGGCTGGGATTGAAGGACCTCCCTGGGTGTTTCAGAACAGCCCTGGATTGACGGACCTCCCTGGGTGTTTCAAGAACAGCGCTGGATTGAGGACTCCTGGTGTTTTCAGAAACAGCGCTGGATTGGAGGACCTCCCTGGGGTTTCAGAAACAGCCCTGGATTGAGGACCTCCTGGTGTGTTTTCAGAACAGTCGCTGGATTGAGGACCTCCCTGGTGTTTCAGAAAGCTGGATTTTGAGGACCTCCCTGGTGTTTCAGAACAGGCCTGGATTGAGGACGCTCCTGGTGTTTCAGCAATGGCTGGATTGAGGACCTCCCTGGTGTTTCAGAACAGCGCTGGAATTGAGGACCTCCCTGGTGTTTCAAGAACAGCCGCTGGTTGAGGACCTCCCTGTGTTCGAACAGCCCTGGATTGAGGACCTCCCTGGTGTTTCCAGAACAGCGCTGGATTGGGGACTCCCTGGTGTTTCAGAACAGCGCTGGATTGAGACTCCCTGGTTGTTTCAGAACAGCGCTGGAATTGAGGACCCTCCCTGGTGTTTCAAGAACAGCGCTGGACTTGAGTTACCTCCTGGGTGTTTCAGACAGCGCTGGATTGAGGGACCTCCCTGGTGTTTCAGCACAGCCCTGGATTGAGGACCTCCCTGGTGTTTTCAGACAGCGCTGGATTGAGGACCTCCCTGGTGTTTCAGAACAGCCCTGGATTGAGGACTCCCTGGTGGGTTTCAGAACAGCGCTTGGATTGAGGACCTCCCTGCGTGTTTTCAGAACAGCCCTGGATTGAGGCTCCTGGTTGTTTCAGAAACAAGCGCTGGATTGAGGAACCTCCCTGGTGTTCAGAACAGCGCTGGATTGAGGACGCTCCCTGGTGTTTCAGAACAGCCCTGGATTGAGGACCTCCCTGGGTGTTTTCAGAACAGCGCTTTGGATTGAGGACCTCCTGGTTGTTTCAGAACAGCCCTGGATTGAGGACCTCCCTGGTGTTTCAGACAGCGCTTGGATTGAGGACCTCCCTGGTGTTTCAGAACAGCCCTGGATTGAGGACCTCCCTGGTGTTTAGACGCGCTGCAAACGACTCGCCTTGATCCAGCTGGATGAGCCAGCGGTGTTCAACGAGAGGGTGGCGGCCGTCCAGTTGTCCAGAGAGGACTCCGACTTCAGTAAGAGCTCGTTCGGGGCTGGGATTGGATCAATACTCAGCGGGGTTGATAGCGCAACGAGGATCTGAATAGGAGCAATCAGCTGCATTGACGGTTGATATCTGTCCATATAATAGTCGGAAATTCTGACAAAGCTCATGCCCACATCTCCTCCCGGTGTAGGCTGAACGATCGGAGACTCGGGGTCGTGTAAATGCCACTAGCGACATGAGTTCAGGCCATCCGCAAACTTCTTCGTGTTGACCTGCAACTGACGAAGTCGATTCAAACTCACGGACGACATTGTTCCGGTGGGAACGGGTTGAGCCAGGCCTCGCTAACGAGATCAGTTCCCCTCATCGTCATCGCCGGCTGTCGCTGACACCGCATCGAACTCCGTCGACGTCTTAATCTGATGGCCAAGTTGGGCGGACGGGGCTCTGTCAATTTGATGCGCTACGGGGAGCTTACTGACTTTGAATGTCACCGGCGCTCAGTGTTTCGGGAGGGAACAAGTTTGATAGGCTCATTCATCTGGGTTTCGCAGTTGATTAAGTGCTTACCTCTTGAAATTGCTCCATCCACGAGGTGATTTCAGACAATCACCTATCACATGATCTCCGTGGCACAGCACTTGGTTTCGTTTAATCAAACTTAATGCTGATCCAGCGCTGCTGTTTGCTCCCCCGTCTCGTGTTCGGTGGCCGGCTGGGGTGCCGCCGGTGTAATGCTGATCCAGCGCTGCTGTTTGTTCCCCAGCCTCGTGTTCGGTGGCCGGCTGGGGTGCCGCCGGTGTGGACCCGTCCACCGGCCAGCCGGTCTACCCCACTGCACTCCAGACGGTCAACATGACGCTGGTGACGCTGGACGACTGCAAAGCAAAGCTGGCCGGCTACGATCTCACCGTCAACATGACGTGCGCCGAGGGCAAGGACGGCGCCGACGTGTGCTGGGGCGACTCTGGCGGCAGTCTCACGTGCCCACCGATCCACGACCCCGGACCCTGGACCCTGGTGGGCGTCACCTCCTGGGGCGTCGCCTGCGGCTACATGCAGTACCCGTCGGTCTACACCCGCGTCAGTCGCTTCATCGACTGGATCGAGGCGGAGACGGGTCTCGTCGTACCACCAGTGGTGGGTCGCTGATTAAGAGTGCAGGTGCGCTGGCAGTGATGTGGTTCTCCCGGTGGTGGTGCTCTTAAAAAACGGCAATAATTCCACTGAAACGCGCCCTCCGTTGGACGAGGACAATATACCAGCTTCTATTGGTGTACCCAAAGTATTTTGCTGGTATTTGGAACGGAGAGTTGTGTCGGCAGCATCAACGCACTCCGGCCCTGTCATCACGCAGCCCTGTCATGTTGCGGGCTGTCATCAGCTGTCATCACTAATCTCCATCCAGAATCCCCTCAAATCAAGGCAAGCGATGTCATTGCGTCTCCGCGTCTTTTGGTGACAGCGCCCGGCGTTAACACAGTACAGGTTGATCGAAGGCGTCACTGTGCGACTAGAGTCGATCAATAGTGAGACAGATCGCCAATGTGTGTCTCGCCCACCGCTCTCTGCTACCACCGATCAATGACGCTGCCAGGCTTGGATTCATCACGGGAGCTATTGATATACACGGGCTAATTATTGATCACCCGGGTGCATTTGTGCATCAGTGACCTATGCAAGGTCAGCTGAGGTTATCTGACATCACAAACACTTGTTTTTTCAATAACTTGTGATATAACAAAGATACGGACGTGCGAATGACACCACTGTGCTTGTCTCGTCGAGTCGCATCACCTCATATGCAACATGATCTACATGGTCATGAAGTGACCTTAACCTTCGGCCAAATTTTGAAGTTGACCTAACCCGGTCACCATAATATGATTTTCAGTGTCTGTATGAGACAAACACAAAGGTGTAACAATTATTTATAACCGATAAGACCGATAAGAAGTTACTCAACCGATTAGTTCAACCGATAAGAAGTCATTCACGAAAAAATATGCAGAAAGTGCCTTTGTAACATTTAATGATCTTTATAGCCAAGTATTGACCTGAGGTAAAATGTGAGAGCACCAATGGCAGTTGCATTTGTCATGAGATGTCGAATTTGTCTCCACTTGTTCCTAGCTATCATAGGTCCCGAGATATTTGGGGGGGTTCTAGAGCAAAGTCCTGTACTTGGAAATTTTGACCTTTGGTAACCTCTGGTGACCTGAATTTTGACCTGAGCCCAAAAACGACCAAAAAGTTTCGATATTATTTGTGGCG
This sequence comes from Semibalanus balanoides, assembly GCA_014673585.1. Taxonomy (NCBI): domain Eukaryota; kingdom Metazoa; phylum Arthropoda; class Thecostraca; order Balanomorpha; family Balanidae; genus Semibalanus; species Semibalanus balanoides. The sequence goes on along the minus strand of VOPJ01015579.1, from coordinate 78,810 downwards.
TGCTATCCAATGGTGTTTTGTTAAATTATGCCTACTCCCCATAAGAGACGAGCCGCCAGGGCGAAGGTGGCGCCGAGGTAAAGAAATATTGGCGCTGAGCACCCGCACAGCGCTTGTTAAGTACTGTTATTTTTCTGCAAGGTTCAATCATGAATGTTTTGACTTCATTTCAAAATAGAGACCAGCCCTCGGGATTGGTTGGACCAGAGGACTACGGAACGAATTGGGCCATAACCCATGCTACCTCAATCGCTTTTGGCCTAATGGCCAAACTCACGCCATGGGATTATATCTGTAAGAAGACGCGTTGACAATTGTATAGAAAACCATCCAATACCAGGCAAACAACCATTTTATGCATACAGTTTTCCCCGTCAAAATTGTGCTGGCTCCCATTTTTTCAGTCAATTTTCCTATTTAGGGAAAGGTGAAAGTAAGACAAGTCTGTGGGTTAAAGATGGCCAACGCCTGACCTGACCCAGGAACAGGTCAAGGTCAAGTCAAGATCGCATTTCACATTGAACGAGTTGTCTACAAGTCAAACACAATGGTAAACATCACATTGCTCTATATTTATTCGGTAAAAAGTTATGGAATAAAAATGACGCATAACCTCCGGGTCCTGTGACCTCGTGAAGATCGCAGGACAACAATGTCACATGGTATTTACTATTTAGCAAAAGATTCGTGAGTCTGGTGAAAATTGATCACATGTAGCAACGGGGGCGCAGTCAGCTTTGTGAGCAGGCACGCACCGCCAGCCGACTAGAATGGAGTATTCGGAGAAACGTAAACAACATGATTGGGGAGTATCGACCAATCAGCGTTTAGTTCAGGTCGTCGCTGATTGGTTGACGCTTCTAATGACATTACAGTGAACATCGACTATAAACAACAGTACCGACTTACATGTTGACTTGTTTATAAACGCATTTTATGCATATTTTCTAGATGGGTTCAACAAATCTGTCAGTATCATTCAAAATATTTTAATTTACTGATTCTGATGGTATCATTTGTCTATCACCGCAATATCTATTTGTGAAATAATTAAGTTATTCTCATTTTTTCCGTGCTTTAAATACTGAACTGCGAAAAATATAAAAAAATTAATTGCCACGCTGTAATGAATATTTTAAGAAAACATTTTCACCACTTTTCGAGATGGGTTCAGTCATGTGGATGATTTAGTTTGACAGATATTGAAATGAGGTTTTCAAAAATCATGTTATATCATGCACGCAAGGTCTAGTTACTGGATGAGCATTATTTGCTTGTGCAATGGTGGTTAAAGCTGAACAATTTCTTAATTTAAACACGAATTTATTACCTTAAGTGGATTATTTTTGATAAAAGCATGATATTTACACAATCAGTGTGAAATTTTTAGCTCAATGATGGCCATGAAATTGCATAAAAATATGTAATATTTCATCACGTTTCTGAGTTGTGTCCGACTTGCCCACAGGTCTAGCTGGTGTATACTTCTATTTCAAGAGGCAGCTACTGAATCAAATATGCAAAGGTTTTTGTATATTAAATCTTAAAATAAAATTTGTCACCAAGTTCGATGAAAATCTGTAGTGTCATACTTGTATTTGCATCTAGAATATCGGCTGGCACAATGTGAACCATAGACCCCATGTTGAAGGAAATTATCTGCGCTACCTAGTTACGAGCGAGCGCGAAGCGCGGAGCGAGTCCTCATTGAATATCGGATTTTTCTCACATATAATTAGCGGCCGACTCCGGCCGGGCCCGACCGCGCGCTGGTCGAAGCTTATATCTTTGAACCCTGCATCCGTTGACAAGCAGTCTCGCATATGAAGCCCTGCAATGACATATGATTATTGACATGTTTTTTTGGGGTGTATGTTGTTTGTCTCATGTGATGGGGTTCACACGGCGCGTGATCACGTGCGGCTAGGGTTGTGTCAGAAGTTATTATCCTGCTGTTAGCTGAGAAACGGCTGGGACATAGTATAATGGCTAAAATTTGGTGTTGAGGTCTGGATGACGCACCCACTGGCATGTTTTCACAGTAAACTCTGGGTCGTACAACTGCAGCGTGCGCCGTTGCATTCCCCTGTTTCGTCACGAAATTACCTGCAAAACATCGTTGTCATTATACCCAGATCCTCTATCGTCGGCACCAATAATCAAAGACACGGGTCAAAGCAAATGCGTATTGAGAGAACGTCCGCCCGGGTTATGCACTATGTTGTCGTGATCAGCGGCGCGTGGTACGTGCAAAGTTGACTGGGCTAATAACAAGGCAAATTCTCATAGTTTTATTGACGATCTTGCACATTTAAATCAGTGTCAGCACTAGTGGGACGTGAATAACGATGAAATCAAACACCTAATCTGTAGCCCAATGTTCCGTCTCTAGAATGCATTTCAAAATGTTTAGGTTTGCATGCAATTATTTCATGTTAATCTATCTGTATATATTTTAATTGACGTTTTATAATATTTTTAATTACACGCGCGTATCTTTCAAAACCGAAGGGTGCTAGAGCGATAAAAATGATAGCGGCTGTAAGCGGTATCAATTCATCTTGCCAGCTCTGTAAAATTAGTTTTTTGCCCTACAAACTGAGAAGCTTAATAATTGCGAATCTTTAAATAACGCTTCATACACCCTATTTAGTGTTTAAAGTACTCGATTTATGTTTGGATCTATTTGCGACGGCAAAACAACACAGGCGAAATATAATGTAAATCATGCTTTGCTGACAAGACGTAACCTCCGTTGGACGGGTGTATAGAATTGACGCTGGAGATTATTTGTGTACTCGGCTCGTCCTTCGCCGGTTTAGTAGGCGTCTTACTGGTATTTTATATACCGTGCATTTAGCCATTCCCTGTGGATTTAGTTACATGCAGTTTCATGTTTCCCAATGGCATTGACATATAATTGGGTGGTCACAAAACCGACTTCACCTTCGATAACCGATTTAAAAAAAAGGTTCGAAATAGCAGAATTGTAGGTATTTATGACCTGATTAAATCCTGTGAGTTTCCAACTGATCGGACAAACAATCTGACTGCGGCATGACCTTACATTTGTTAAAGTCGGATCACTAGACTTAACCTAGTGACCTGACCTCAGGAGGCCCGAGCCCAAACATTGAACAGGATTTGAGCAACTGATAGGCAAACAGTTGTGCCAAAATTGCTCCCTATTTCCGAAAAATGTAAGGGGGTCCTTCCACCCCTTCCGCCCCCTGCTGTTGCGCATGTTAACGTCTGCCACACAGAGCCCCCACCTACAAATCATGGCGAGGCCATTGTATGGATGTATGTATATTTAAGGAGTTAGAGTAATAAACCTTGTGTTCCCTCGGTCTCCTCGTGCCCTGCATGCCCAAATTGCACAACCTGCCCCACGAGTTGGTTTAATTTGCCTCAACCATGGGATAAGTTGAGCAATACGTAACAATTTATTTCGTTTTATTTTTACAAGTGTTAACGTGGGTTTGTGACAGAAAAATATCACAAACCCACGTTTATTTTCACTGAAAATAGTCGTTTTGTAATAAGGAAAAGTTAGTTTTCGTCCCATTCCTTTCGTTATGGGGCTCTGGCTCGATGCCACCATGGTCAACTGGAAGTTTTCATCAGTCATACTTACGTCTTTTTGTCTTTGTGTGCTATGTTGGGATCTTATCCTGCCCCCCTCCCCCAGTGGTTTTCCCTTAAAAAGGTCCTGACCTCTACGGACCAAACTTTGCATGCATACAGGTAACATAGCTACACATCACAGGTACTTGCTTGTTTTATGTATGAATTATGAAATGAACATTTGAAACACATGAACACATGAACATTTGGCCACAGGATGAACCGAAAATATGTCATTGTAGCTACAATATGGCAATTATGCAGTTTGCACGTACGTGGCACGTCCATGAAGGACGTCACATGTGTTCCGTAACATGTGCCAAATGACAGGGATGTATGTAACCTTCATAATAATATGGTAAAATTATCGCCATCTACATCTGGCTGCCATATATCCTAGCCAGTTTGTTTTCTTGCACTTTGCATCCCTGCTCCTCCCACCTGAGGTTGCGTGAGTCATCGCTACGCTGGTCAATGATGGCCCATTAATTATCTGTAGAATTGCGCCACACATGATTAGATTTGAACTATGCACAGGCCTCCTTTGTTAAATCGGATATCTTGCCTCGCCATGTGACAATTATGTCACCTTATATTACGCACCACTCGGTGGCAATGAAAAACACCCGGCAGAGGGCCACAGCCACAGTTTGAGAAGTAACTCATTACAGTTTGAATGTGTATTGACAGCCAATTTCGTAGCCGGAATAGCGCGTTCTGCTCTACCAGCCAAGCATGTCCGCTATCATGTCAAGTGACACGCTGTACAATATCAAAGACCTTCAGGCCTTTGAAGTGTCCTCAGCGACCTAAGATCACGCGAAACAACATCGATCGGACGTGGTACACGGAAGTGCTGAGCGGAGCATACTGTCTGAAGTCACGGTTCTGAACCCCTATGGAAATGTGGATTAGGGCTGTGTTCTGACCGTCGTCGATTCCCGCCGGGAGTCCATGGATTACCGGGAAAGTGCGTTCTGAGCTGTACGCCGGGGATTTCTCGGGAATTTCTGGCGGGAATTATGAGAATTCTCGACGGGAATGTGCACGGTCAGAACACAGCCTTAGTGTACGGTGGCAATGATAATGCGGCATGTGTGGGTGCGTGCTCACGCCGTGTCCAAAAAGCTGTACTTCATGCAGTATTGGTTTTGAGATAATCATTTTTATCAGGAATTGTGATGTATGTGCTCATATTACAATGTCATTGACCAGATTTGGACATTGGAATATGCCTTTTTTGTGTAAAAGAGTTGGTATAGTGAAACCGTCTATTGTTTTAAATGGATCGGAAGATGCCCAAATTCGGTGACAGAAGTCATCTATGCCGCCACCCAGTGGATAAGCGCTTAAACTTATCAAAGTTAGGTATCCGTTTGTACTCGGAAGGTACCCATCACAATTCACAAATACAACCTACAAATATAATAATTTAACAATGATGTAGTCAAATGTGATGTAAAATGTACAATTGAACCCGGCCTTTCGACCGGCAGCATGCCAGCAGGCAGTAACGTCTAAATTCTAGTCTTTAAGAAGAGGAGCGAGGGCAAGCATTGGCGCCGCCAAAGAAAAGGCCACAGCTGCAATGGCTGGGAGGAGACGTATTTACTCGACTGGAAAGAGAGCTGCTGAGTGCTGAGTGTTTGACATACAGAGGCTGGCGCTACCGAGGAGCATAATGAAACTGCTCTTCTCGGAGATGTTTGACCTGGGGCTAATGAGAAGGCTGAGTACTCAAAACGGGACAGAGTGACGAGAACGCAGCAATTTACAATGCAATTAGTTGTAAATTATTACGTTTTTAATAAAGTTTCACAAACAACAATGACTGCAGCGAAAAATACTGGGAAAGGTGGAATGGGTGCAGCAAAACAAGTTCAGGAAGGTGTCTAGAAAATGACTTGTTTACAGCGCAGAAATAACAAAAGTGTCCTGAAGTTTTACGCAAGCAAAAAGATGATGAAAACAGCGCTATTTTCCGAGTCTCTAGGTCACGCCTTTATTGTAACTTCTACTAAACAGCAGCCGAAGCCGTAACAGCTCAGCTTGTTTGCCGCCATAGCTGTCTGGTTTTTCGGTAGCACCTCTGGAAGGCTTACAGCCGATTTCGGTTGAACATTGGTGTGGTAAGTTCCTATTATCAGATCTGACACTGACGAGACGCCGCTGTGGACACAGAGCGACCGAAAGAGGAAGACGGCTGTTTTCAGTCTGATAGGGAGCGGACGTGTTCTATTGCCCTGGGAGCGGACCATTCAGCACCAACTCCTTGGCAGGCGCTCGCGAAATGGAGGAGGGAGGTACCAGCCGTGCTAGTAACTACCGTTTAGTCTGGAGACAGCTTACTGATTCGGTTTCGAGGAAGGCTTAGTGAATTATGAGGACGCCGGGCATTTGAAAGCCCATTTATGTACTACTTAAGCATAATGATGAACGGTCCTTTATGAGTCACAACTTGCTTTGGCAGGCACGGCATGCTGAACAATTAATCCAGGATTATTATTAGATCAGTTTTAGATGTGTGTGCTAGTGTGTGTATGTGTGTGTGTGTCTGCATGTGTTTGTGTACAACACCAATACGCACAAACGTGTGCGTCTGTCTACGCACTTCTGCATGATGCGTGCTTTATATGACGAACGCGACGCATGCATAATGCATACCTAAGCCGTTCAGTTGTTCAGTAGGTTCTGCCTTTGCGCCTGACCTTCCTGTAGTCTACTTGCATGTGTTCGTATGCGTGCGTGAATGTGCATGGCCGTTTCTCTCCATCGTTAACGTTGCCAGGATGATAAGTTGGTGAGGCCAATCTGCTCGGCAGACCTTAAAAAGGGGTTTTACTAGGAATGAGGAAGTTATGTTTGACAGGAGATATGTAAAAGCAGATTTGGCGTCGAGGCAAACCCTGGACCTACTCCATTTTTTCCGACCCGGAAATCACCTGGTCATGAGTGGTCAGTCACAGTGGTCACCACATGGTATTTAGCTAAGAGGGTCACCAATCGGAGACTTAGGGTCAACATGACGCGTTTTCCCCTGCATGGTGACACCCCACACCCCCAGACTGACACTGACGGAGGCGAACGTGCAGTGACTTCTCCAACCTGAAGCAAATGAGATGGTTCGCAAAACTGTTTCGGACTCATATTTGTATCGTCAGTGTGCTTAGTCCCTGGTCAATCTCTGTTAATGACATCTAACTGAGTTCAACAGCAGGTGACTTTTGTGATTAATTAAACAAGAAGATTGGCACACAAGAAGCACAGAGTCGTTGCGCGGAATATATGTGAGCAGCTGCAAGCCACACCATTTGCTGATACCTAATATCTAATTATATTACTTTCCGTTCTGATTTATTAATATTGAACCATATTGAACCAAACTCGCCGAATGGGTGTCAGTGACACAATATATAACACTGATGTCGGGAGCCAGTGCGGAAACGCATAGGCGTTACCAGGATTTTGGGGTTTGGAACTGAGATCAACGGCGTAGTCATGGACGTTGAAAGCGGGGGACGGGTGGGACGCATCCCCCCTAGAGGCATGCGTCCTCCCAAACATTCGGATTTTAGCATTGCGCCTATGGGCGTTGCATGGAAAGAATCGACTTAAAAGTGCATCCGTCCGTCCGTCACTCCCCCCCCTCCCCAAACTTCCGGAAGTGTAGCGATCGCCGTAGGCGTAGCCAGGATTTAGCCAAGAGGGCGCCGACTTGATTCTATGGGGCCTTTGACGCTGAAAAGAGCCCTAAGCGGAGATAAAGGGCACTACAAATGACAAAAATACAATTGGTTTAAGTCGTTGCCTAGTGAACTATAGGCAGGTAGAACTGTAGGTGACCGCAGCGCCACCTTTGTACCTGAAGTTATATATTTGCCGCTAGGTGCGCTGATGTTGGTCGCTAGGTGCGTGGCCGCTGTATCTGATTTGTGTTTAGTTAATTTAGTTTTGAGTTGGCATTATTTTGATAAACGGGCTTAGACTTGTTGTTACTTTTATTTATCTTTAATTTCCGCCAAGTGCGCATTGTAGATGTTTCCATTGGAAAAACGTGTTTGATTGTTTACGTTTCAACGCTGGATTTCCCCCTTCTGGTCTGGACTGCAGCGTGGATCGGTTGCGCTGAATGGTTAGATCGAATTGAACTGTGCTTTGGATATTTAGCCATGACTGGCTTATTCTTTATGGTTTGCTAAGTTGCAATACATCTATTGTGTACTTAACATGGAATGTAAGAGCTTACGGAGGTGCGGATGAAATAATCATGAGATTGGCGACAATTCCGGCGCAGGATATCGCGATCAAGGATTTACTATGTAATTTTGATGTTATTAATTCGTTTACAATTTGCAAAGTCTATACTGGTGACAGCAGTGGGATGTGGTACCGCAGAGCCTCGTGCCTGGTGTCCTCTGGTGCTTCGATGCACGCGGGTTCGACGGGCGGTCCTACAGCGCAGACAAGCTGTTTCAGCTCATTCCGTCTTCGCTTGTTCGGATTGGATTGCTGAATGGAACGTTTCTGACTCTCGTGCCATAATGTCCCCGATGTGCTGCGCTGAATGTGCCAACTCCGGCGCCGCGAGCACCGTTGGTTGAGTTGTCAGCCTCCGCCTCCGATGGAAGTCGTGGGACTAGATATCCTTGTCTGGTCTGCCCTGTCACCGCCCTAAGGTTCACGACACCTGCTTGGTGTGCTGCGTGGGACCATTTCTCACGGATGGGTTGAGCTATCCTTAAAAACACAAGAGGCATCGGAGGTTGCATTTCGGTTTGTATCGGAATTTGTTTTCGCGTTTATGGATGTGCCGGTTCGTGACCACAGTGACCAGGTGAGGGTGTCACCAGTGAGATCATGCAAGCAACGTCACCCGTCTGGCTGGTATACAGAGGTCGAAAAACCACAGCGTTTCATCCGTATGGAAAACCTCCAAGGTGGAGCGGGTGAACAAGAACGCTGCTCGGCATGCTCGCCAAGCATCGGCGATCACCAGCACCATTAGGTGGGATGTGAAGCTGACCGCTGCTGCTGCTAGATACCGCTCCCAAGTTGCACCTGGTCGTGTGTGTTCTCGCCGTTATTGTCTGCTGTTCGTAGAGAACCGAGGTTGCCGGCGCCAGGCTCGAGCTCGGAGTGCCACATTCTCTGGCAGGACAACGTCCATCACGTACTTATCTTGACTCTCTGAAGAGGAACGATTTGGGAAAGCTTATGAACTTTGCTGCAGTGATTCGAAAAGGCTTTTCATTTCCAGAATAAGAGTATATGACAGGAAGCTTAATGTGAGTTTGATTTTCAGCCCTGTGACTGCTGTTATTTGCAATAGAGGTGTAGTACTGAAGGGCCCAGTATTATAAGTTCTGTCGACCGTGGAAATATGCAGCAGTTGTGCTTGCGAAGGTGGGCGATCTGAACTATCGTGTGTTACTAGAGAGCAATCGAAGTCTTTTACTTGTTCATCACAATCGCTTGCTGTCTCCGCGATGTGTCTGTTGGAGGACTGTGGACCGTCAGCGGTCATGGAGTGGAACGGGATCGGGAAGGCCGCGGGAGTGAAAAGCGAATTAACATGATCGTGCCAGCCACGTTCACCTGAGCCTCCATCCATGTGCTGCCGGCTTCTTGTTCTGCCACCGGACCCTCTGCCGACAGGTGCGGATCCTGCAGCTGCGCCCTGTCCGGTTCCAACTGAAGCCCCCAATCCTGCTGAGACCGCCACACCACCCCGACCTCATCCTCTGATCCCGGTGAGACGTTCACAGAGGTCGAACCTAGGCCGACCCCCCGACAGATTAGGGTTATTAGGAGTGTTTTCATTTCTTGGCTATGTTTTCGTCTGTTTGTATGTGCCGAGGTGGAAATGAGGCCAATATCGCAGAAACATTATCTGCAGACACCATTCCGTCCAATAACGGTCTGACGTTCACGGCGCTCTGTGGCCTGGAATACCTTGCAAACTGTTAAGACTGAAGATGAATGTCATGTTTACTATCAGTGTTTTGTTTAATGTTCTTTGTGAATGAAAAGCTCAGCGTAGCGGTGCAACCAGGGTCTCGTGCAATTTTTAGCTTGGGCTGAGTGTAGGTGACCGCAGCGCCACCTTTGTACCTTGAAGTTATATATTTGCCGCTAGGTGCGTCTGATGTCGGTCGCTAGGGCCGTGGCCGCTGTATTCTGTTTGTGTTTAGTTAATTAGTTTTGATTGCAATTTTGATAAACGGGCTCTTAGACTTGTTGTTACTTTTATTTACTTTAATTTCCGCCAAGTGACTGCATTGTAGATGTTTTCCGATTGGAAAAACGTGGTTTGATGTATGTTTCAACGCTGGATTTCCCCCTTCTGGTTCTGGACTTGCAGCGTGGATCGGTTGCGCTGAATGGTTAGATCGAATGAACTGTGCTTTGGGATATTTAGCCTACTGCTCTATTCTTTATGGTTGCCTAAGTTGCAATACATCTATTTGTGTACTTAACATGGAATGTAAGAGCTTACGGAGGTGCGGATGAAATAATCTGAGATTGGCGACATTTCCGGCGCAGGAATCGCGATCAAGATACTATGTAATTTTGATGTTATTATCGTACAATTTGCAAAGTTTATAGACCATCTATAAATTAACGCATTGCTTTTCATTATCATTTCTTAGCCCCGACATATGTGAAACCGCCTTTGTCCAGGCCTAAGAGTATCCCGTCCCTTTCGTCGTTATTGCAGGTAATACAACTGGGAGCCTTCAACCCAAGGGCTACGCCATCGGAGGGGGAGGAGTAGCCCCCCCCCCGCCACACACACACACTGTCGTCGGGTAGGGGGCAAACGTATATTACTGCCCACCCCCTGGAATTTAATGATGCCCAACAATACAAAGGAAGACCAACCAAATAAGGAGGCAACAGTGAGTGTTCCCAAATAATCAATTAAAGGGCGTCGCCAAGAGAAATGGGCCCAGGGGGTCATACCCCTCCTGGACGGCAACCAAGGTTGGCCTGAGGGGCTCTCTGTTGGCCTGAAGGGCCTATAACAGCCTGAACACCCTCTGTCGGTCTGAGGGGCCCTGCTAGGCCTGAGGAGCTCTCTGTCAGCATGAGAGGGCCCTTTGTCGGCCTGAAGAGGCCCTCTGTCAGCCTGAAGAGGCCCCTCTGTAGGCCTCAGTGGCCCTTTGTCGAGCTGAAGAAGGGCCCTCCATTGGACTAAGAGACCCTCAGGACCAGTTTGAGGGGGCCTTCTGGTGGTCTCAGGGGCCCTCTTAGGGACCCCCTATCATGCTGAGAAGCCCTCTGTCAGTCTAAGGGACCCCGGGGCCCGGTTGGCCTGAGGAACCCTCAATTAGGCTGGGGGACTCTGCCGACTTGAGGGGCCCTCTATGGTCCTGATGGAACCCTTTGCCGGTCTGAGAGGCACTTTGTCGGTCTGAGGAGCTCTCTGTTGGCCTCAGGACCCTCTATCCATCTTAAGAGCCCTCTGTCAGTCTGAGCTCTGATGGACCCTCTGACGGCCTGAAAGAGCCCTCTATTGGCTTGAGTGGCCTCTCTGTGTGCCTGATGAAACTCTCTGTCGGTCTAAGAGGCACTCTTTCGATCTCATGGACCCTCTGTTGGGCTGAGGAGCCCTCTATCAGCCTAAGAGACTCTCTGTTGGTCTGAGGGGCCTCAGTCGGCCTGAGGAGCTCCCAGTTGGCTTGAGAGCTATATATCGACATGAAAGGGGCCCCTCTGTCGGCTTGGGGGCCCTCTGTCGGTCTGATGGAATTATCTATGAGTCTCAGAGGCTCTCTATGAGCCTAAGGGGCCCTCTGTCGATCTGAGGGGGCCCCGGTCGGCCTGAGGTGCCCCAGTTGGCCTGAGGGCCCTCTATCGGTATAAGAGGGCCCTCGGCCAGATTGAGGGTCCAATGGGGCCAGCTTGAGGGAGCCTTAGGGCCAGCTTGAGGGGCCGTTGGTCTGTCTGTCCGCCTGAGGGCCCCTCTTACGGCCTGATGGGGCCCTTTCCGGCCTGAGGGACCCTCTGTTGGCCTGAGAGGGCCGTGGGCCGGTCTGGAGTGCCCTTTTCAGGCCTGAGAGTGCCGTAGTCTGATCTGCGCAAGCCCTCTGTTGGTCTTAGATGGCCTTTGCAATCTAAGACCAAGATTGCAAAGATGGTTGCATCTTTGCAATCTTTGATTTGCAATCTAAGACTTTTTGACCGTTTACGAACAGAGAAGTTTGGTCCAAGAACCCCAAACGACCCAAGGGGGTCCCTAGGGACCATAGGAACTCCCCTTGGCTTACGCCCCTGAGGTTGATTCGCCTGGTAGGATCTAACTTAGCCCCAATTTAATTTTCTATTTAGGTTGTAGCCCCTTCATTTTGCAGCCAGGACAAAGCTGTATTAAGGACACAAGGTGACTATAAGTAGAAATGGAGCAAAATAGCATTGGAGACTGACACGACTCTCGTTCGGAAATTCGATTATCGTGCATTTTGGGAACTCAGTTAGCCTTCAAACGCTAACTAAAATGCATTTAGACGAAGATCAGGATTCAGGAATAATAAGAAGACAGAAACGCATTAAAACGAGCTTTGTGTATGGAGCGTTTTAGTTTTGCCCAACAACCCGCGTCGTTTAAATCATAGTTTCCTTGACCATTCGAGAGATTTCGATTCAAAGTTCAAAATCAACTTCTAATCATGATTATTTGGTATGTTTACAACGTAGTTAAGCTGCATTTGTAAGTGTTTCAGCCACTAAAGCTATATTTACTTTGATGTTAAAAATCGACCAATATTCCACTCGTGAGTCGTGACATTCATCAGTGGATATCACAGATCACAGCAACACTCTGTCTGATCCGATTCAATCAGCCGACGTCACTGGCGACATTCTTTTCAGCCAGATTTGGCCCGTCTTAATGGACTAATCTGTTACGTCTCGGCCGGAGGAGGTGCGCAGCTGGGCGTCTTCTGATTGAGAGCTGGATTTGGACGGCGGACAGAGGGCATGTCGGCCGGATAATGAGCGCCGCGCGGCTGATGGCTGATGGCTGATGGCTGATGGCTGATGGATGGCTGATGGCTCGATCCCAGTGTCAGTCCGAGGACCGAGTAAGGTTCCCGGCAGGATAGTGAGCGTCGCGTGGCTGCCATGGCTCGATCCCAGTCAGTCAGTCCGAGGACCGAGTAAGACCGGCGGAGATCTCATGAGACCCGCTCCGGAAATTAAGAAAAGTAATGCTGACACTAAAAGTGTGGTCGATGGTCCTGCTATAACCTGCTGAGGAGTGGAGAGATGCTCCTGGCTGGCGATTAAGAGACATGTTATGATAAGTGTCACTTAGCCACGCCACGCCACGTTACACGGCACAGCATGGCAAATAAGTTCAGTGTTTTCAATTGATGCAGTATCTTCTATAAATATGCCTTTGAGTAAAATATTTGTTCTTTTCTGCAGCATGTGACTGCAGTAAAGATTGATGAATCACAACTGATGTGAGAACAACTGGGAATGCATGAGGGAGTCAGAAGAATATGTTGGTAAGGATCATGTCGAAGCACAAACTTAATTAACAACCTTTACAGTTATTCCATCCTTCCTACCTTCAAATCAACCTGTATTATACGTCCCTTGATGTGAAGTCTAATTTGAAATTCATGGGTGACATTATGGAAAAGTAACACAACCATGAGCAGCAGTCAGGGACGCAGGAAGTATGTTCAAGTTGGGGGGGGGGCAGGATTTTAGCCTGACAATGAGTACTCAGCCGGAAATCCTGCCTCAATCAGAATTCTGCCCGATTTGAACTACTAGTTTCCACTTTGGTTGTGTGTATTACTATTTACGGCCACCTAGCTCGTCCACTTCAGGGTATTTTGATACCTTATTGACTGACATAGGCCTCGGCTATCAATCTGCATACGGATTTTAAATTTATGATGACAAATAGAAATTTCACATTTTTTTCATATTTTCCGAAATTTGCAGATGCTAAAAACATGAAATGTATAGTCGTAAAAGCATGGTCAGATAAAATATGACGAAACTTACGGAGATTTTACGTGTGCAAAATGTAAATTTGATACCATTAAAACTGACAATTATGAAACCTTCCCGCAAGACCAAAAATCGACATCTTTCGACGTGCATTAACAGCCGTGGATATAAAATCATTTGCCATTTTTGCTTATAGTTTGGAGTTATTTTGACACTAAATATCGCTTTAACTTTTTCAAGCTCTTTAGACGCCAAAAATAAGCCAATAACATGAAGTTACATAAACGCTAATGACCAGTAATCACAGTTTACCTCACGTGACCTCGGATGACTTTGATCTATTTAAGATCATCCTCATCTGGTCGTAGCCCTAATACTTATGCAAGTCCTAAGAATGATACAATTGTCCGGATACATGAATGAAAGGTAGTACCAGATTGTTGGACTGCCTTATGCGTTTAGTCCCCGCATCGTACCGGGGAAGGGAAAACACATTAAAAAGCTCGCAAAAGTATTTGGTAACTATTGGCGGTCATATTCATTACATGTCAATATTGAGGTCACTAGATGTCACACAAAGGTCAATTTTCCACTTTCAGGGCTTTGCTCCAAATCTCCCAATATCTCGCGAACTATGATCAGCTTTAGAACAAAACGGAAAGCGATTGAAAGCTCTTGAAAAATACAGTAGCCAACCACCAAACGTGTCCCCAATTTTATTTCAGGTCAAAGTTTAGGCCATCCTGAGACCATCAAAGGTAAAAAAAAACCTATTTTTCCAATCGTTCTTTTTACTAGTATCTTCTTACCTATATAAAGATAAGGAAATAATTTTTGACGCCCATCCGTGTTTGTCGGCTCAAACAAGGCGCTTTAAATCGTATTCCACGATGATGGTTTAATGTCAACTTATAAACTTGACCTCAGGTCCATGGTCTAGTGGTAACCCAATAGGTCATGTTGCAAGTTGGGAGACGTGCTCGTCTAGACACGTCTGCATTTACCGATTTGTACTTGTGCATATTACCGTTCACGATGCTTATTTGCCGCGAAATGTTTTAAAAAAACATTTTAAAAATGTTGAAACATGTTTCCAGTCTAGCCGCCTCACGATGGACTAATTTTGCGTAAAAATGTTTGGCCTCGCCCCTATAACGGTTCCGTAGGGCGAGGCCAAAAACATTTTTTCTCTTCGCAATTAGTCTATCGTGAAAGCAGCTACAACTGAAATATTTTAAAACATTTTAAAATGTTTAAAACATTTCGCGCAAAGTAATCCATCCGTGAAAACGGCTATTGCCGCAAAAATACATCTATCGTGAAAACGGCTAATGGTGCGGTTTCACTTATTTAACTTGATTTTATCGAGAGTTAATTACAAACACTGTTGGTTACCTCGGATGACCTCGGCTGACCTTGCAAAGGTCACTTAACACAAATTGCACCTGGGTTTTCAGAAATGGCTGATGATAACATGATCCAGAAGGAATTGGGCTGCTACCCTTCGTATTCTCAGAATCATAGTCGGCGGAACGGGGGTGGGCACCGGGACACCGTGCCCCTTTTAATTTTTAAGGGGGCACCCATATAAAAGAGCACCCCTTAAATTTGTTTATGGATTATGTTACACGATTTAGGTCTTTCGTTTTCATTTATGGAAACACATTTGTTAATGTCGTGATATTACGGGCGTGATAATCCCTCGTGGAAAAAAATGAAAATCGTGGAAATCGAGCATTCAACCAGGGCCCAGTGAGAAACGTGAAGAAAAAATATATTTCGTTAAAATGGCTTGTAATCATATTTGTGAAACTTTGAGGTTTAAAGCCCCAAAATTGGAAACTGTGCTTTTTTCGTTCAATTGAGACACAATTTGTGTGAAGATATTTAATAATAAGAAGATCGAGAAACAATATGCACATAGTGGCAAAATCAGCAATCGTCATTGCAGATCGT
This sequence comes from Semibalanus balanoides, assembly GCA_014673585.1. Classification (NCBI taxonomy): domain Eukaryota; kingdom Metazoa; phylum Arthropoda; class Thecostraca; order Balanomorpha; family Balanidae; genus Semibalanus; species Semibalanus balanoides. The sequence continues at coordinate 63,258 of VOPJ01015579.1, read as the reverse complement.
AAGCCTGTAATCAGCGAATGTAGAAACTCTAAATTGCTGACGCCATTGTAAGTTTCCATGATGGGTTTTGGATCGTTGGGAAACTAATGTGTTTGAACGTCTACGGTGCTTTGTAATAACCCCTACAAATTTTCTGAAGGTTTCCCAATTCAGTTCAACTATCCTTAAAATGGCTAAAACAGCCCAAATTCGCACTAGAAAGCAATCATAACTAGAAACTCCCTACCTATAAATTTCAAGTATTTAATAATGAACAAGTACTTTTTACTCTCAACATTGATGTGATTATTTTTCAACATTTAATTAATCAGCAAAACGTAAACAGACAGAAAAGATCATCATAAAAGTTTGGGCGGCGACGCCCCTCCTGAAAAAAGTTGGGCCGCTGCCCCCCCCCGGTTCCTGCGTCCTTGGCAGCAGTTAACAGAATAAGACCAATTTTGTTTGGTCAAACTGAATCTTGACTGATTTGTTCAATAGTCATATCAGCATTACATGAGTGCAGTGGCGGCGATTTGATTTGACATGGGAGGGGGGCAAGACTTCGACCAAGCTCAGTTTACGTAGTCATATACAGCGTGACGTAGAAACTAATTTGATGATTGGAGGGGGGGAGTGCCAAATTTTGGATTTTAATGTAAAAGTTTCTAAATATTCTCGTTTTTGTTGACCAATTTTGGGTGTCAGCTTTTGTGAAAAATCTGGGATAAATATTTGACGAAACTCGTTATTTGACGTATTTTTGTTTTGTTTATTTGCAATTTACAAAAGCAAGAATGTTTTTGTGATTTTTCCAACCTTTTAGCCACTGTCGACCAAGAATGCAATGTTACTGACGTTGTCACTCGAAACGTTATCTCGTTTCTATTCAATGCAACTGCGTAAAGTTGTCTAGATGAACGTATAATTAATGTACACCGAGGTATACAACAGTTTTCACCTCGATATCTGCCAACGTTCGGAATGTTATTCCGAAGAAACCGAGGGGTGACCCGCCCTCCCAACGGCGGTCGTGGGCCTACAGTCTTAATTTTGGTCCAGGTATTGAGACTCCAAAGTTGGGTGGGGGTTTCCTCCACTCTAAAACTTTGGCGGTGCAGATCCCCTTCCTGCCCTCGGCCCTACGCTATGGTCATATAACTTAAACACACATGTTGAACGGATTTGAAGGAAATTGAATGACTGATGATGAGGTATATTCGTGATTTAGAGTGGCGATCTAATCAGGGTTACCAGAGGCCCGGAAATTAAGTTAGGGTACACATACAATTGCAATGTAATAGCCTACCAGAAAAACAATAACCGTTTCAAGTAGCCCAATATTTATGTTTAAGTCGTTCCTTGTTGATATGAGTTTGGCTCATAACGTGGAGTGAAATTCCACTTTTATTCATATAGCTTAGCTGTAACGATTATATCATATTTTTCTGACAACTGTTTCAATCATAAATATATGTTTAACATGCTGTTGGGTTTTTGGGGGGCCAAATCCCAGTGCCAAAGCCTCAAGTAACCCTTTTCCTGGCTGCACATCTCGATATTATGCAAAGTATTGATCCCTGGAGCCAACAATTTCACGTCAGGGAGAGCATCTGCCATTCATTTTACCCAATTTCCAAATTTTATAGTAATTGCGAAAATGTGTCATGCTGCTAAGTGGCGCAAGTTTCTCCTGTTTTTAACTGAAGATAGCCTGATCTGACGCTGTAAAAGCAATTTTTAACGAAAATTGCAGAGGGCTGACCGTTCTTTGTTCCATCATTTGTGTTAGGGGAGGGGTACATCACATAGCTTCAGAACCTTGGGGAATGACCCTTTTGTCACCCCTGGATCACGCCATGTTTTACCTACTCCCTACACAGCGGTGACAGATACAGCTTTGGTGACGCCAGTTCCGCCGATAGGCGATACCGGACAGGTGCAATCATACAATATACAAAAAACATAAAAAAAATGACGGGCCGATTGTCGGTTGTGAAGAAAAAGGGACAATGTTAATTTTGGAAAATGGAGTGCGAATATAAGCTTCCTTTGATATTGGGCATGTGCAAACTGAAATTTACTTACTGGTGGATCTAAAAAACGGTGGACTGTGTTTTGGGGCGCACACCCCCCCCCCCAAAAAAAAAAAAAATCACAGAATTTAAAAAAAATGCTTCCCCTTTGATACATAGACCTTTAAACAATTACGTGTCCTATGAAAAGTTGCGTAGCTGTCTACATCAAGAAATGTGTAAATTTTGCGCCGATTTCAGGCGGCTTGGGGTTGGCACATAGGCAGAGATAGAAATGGGTTACTAACGTTTCGTCACCAAATCCATCCAGGATGCTGGGGGTCAGTATCCTTGGATCACTAGAGGATCCCAGAGAGCGGTGGGGGGGGGGCGGTTTATCCAGGGACAAATGTCACCCCCCAAAGCGCCTGAAATTGGCGCTGGCAAAATCAAGCGGGGGCAAAACTATCTTTGACCCCGCATCTTCCGTAGTCGAAAATATTTAATGTTTGCCATTTTTATATAATAATTTTATGATACAAATTATAAGCATTACAAAAAGTAAAAAATAATATACTTCACATGGCAGTAAATTAATGGTAGCTTTGGTCCGTGAGGAATAAGTGGACACGCAAATTTAAACAATACGGGTGGGAGTCATAAGCAGACGACCGATCGCGTGTTTTGGTTGTGGTCAGTAAATAGTCAGACTGTCACCGCTTCATCACTGATTCACACTGACTCTTTTACCTGTAGTCTTTCTCGTTACAATATGTGAAGAAACCAACTTGTTTATAAAGAACAGCAAGCGCACTTCCAAGGCCGGTATTTACTGACCACAATACCAACAAAACAGTGGGGGCGATCGGTCGTCTGCAGTGACTCCCGCCAGTGGCGATCAGAAAATCTTCAAGGAGGGGGCCATCAATGCAGTGGTGCCCCTACCTATACCCAATCTGAAACCTCGAACGGATTTGGTCCACTATATTTTGAGGGTGCCCCTATTTCATTTTTGTTTAGCAAAATGTCAAGGACCCCTAGGTCAGCAGAGTGCCCCCATCAGCCTGCCAAGTGCCCCCTCAAAGGCGGCAGAGTGCCCCTCAGGCGACCAGTAGTGACCTCAGCGGCTAGAGTGCCCTCAGGCGACAAGAGTGGCCCCTCAGCGACAAAGTGCCCCTCATAGGAAGCCAGAGTGCCCCTAAGTTGAGGTCCAAGGGGGGCATGGTCCCATGCCCCCCCCCCTCTGGATCCGCCACTGCTCCCGCCAGTATTTTTAAACTTGCGTTGGTCACTTTTCTCACGGACAAGCTCCATAATTTATGCATGTAAGTATAATTATTTTTTAACTTTTGCATGCTTATTATTTTTTATCATACCAATATTATACATCATATAGCAACGTATATATATTTTTCGAACTACGGACGCATGCGGGGGCAAAACGATAGTTTTGCCCGCGCTTGATTTTGCCAGTGGGGCGGCTGCCCGCGCCCCCGATCCGCCGCCCTGCATGGGTAGGATTGCGGCTTAAATTGATTCAGTAGAGGACAGCTTACTAATCCCGGACACAGTATATACTGAAATACTGATAGCTCTCTCTTGCTTCAGTGGGTGGTGCATGTTTGTTTGGCGGATGGTTTGACCATGGTGGATGTTTGTTCTTAGCTGGAGTGATGCGTCTGGTTTGCTTCGATAACGAACAAGACTCTGGCTTATGTCAAATGATCCCAAGTACAAACAGACTGGCAACATAAATATGTGCAATGTGCATGCTCATGTCTTGTGAAGGCGATGTAAAAAGGCAATGCCAATTTAAAAAAATATACAAAGTGCAAAGATGTTTGTATTTTTCCCAACCCTTAAGCCTATTTTCCGAACAAGAATGATGTACCTGACGTTGTTGAAATGGTTTACCTCTCCTGCAGAGTTCATATCCTCTGGAAGTCCCGATTAAAACTGGATAAAGCGCTCTTGTACATAGATGGCCGGGTCTAATTAAACTGGCATACCATATGCTCAATCGGAGGTGCCCGCCTGTCAGAAGCAGGATATAAACGAAGAGTTTCCACCTCGGGTATCCTGTCAAAAGCGTAGTATTTACCTGGAGATAGGTTCTATTCATAGGAACCAAACCCAGACGCGGAGAATGGGGAATCGCACCCGTCGCAAAGGAACGGTCCCGTGGGTAACTTGTTGACTTGAATTTGGTCCAAATTAGTTGGTCATTTGAGCACTCAAAAGTGAGCGTATATCGGAGCGTACCATGCCTTTACCATTCGTACGCTCCTCAAAACTTGGTCGGCTGCAAGTTGCCCCTCCCATATCCTGCCCGCCACTCCACCCGGCAACCCTTACGCATTACAATTAGGTCCGATCCAGTGATGACTAAAGCCTTAAGCACGTTACAAAACAGCTCGGATTGAAGGGCCATAGCTATTGAGGCGCCACCCGCAACCTCTCTGAGCGATCGATTGCAATGCATGAGCCTATCCGTTCTCTCTAGCGCGCCCGGAGGTGGGCGAGAGATCTATAATAATATTTAGTTATTCAACTCCAAAGAGCCCACAGGAAGAATAGGATTTTATACTATCGTAGGCAACGTGAGAGGTAAAACATACAACCGATCTCCAACTGTAATACGCTACCAGAAAAACCAACTAAACCGCTTCTCTCACGCCAGCTACGCCCAACCCCATCCTCTCTCTATGCGTATTCTTTACGTGCGTTCACACTGTGAGGTCATATGCTCTGAGTACCTGAATATAAGACCCGTTCGAGAGTTGCAGATTCACACCACTTTTTATATTCACCAATATTAGCCTGTAGTCCTCGTAATATAAGCGGATAATAAAGGTTCCACTGATAGCTGGTACGTGCTGACACTCGCTATACTACCATGTCATAAAAATACTATATGTTAAACATTGCTAGTGGGTTGTGTGGGGGCCAAAAATAATCGCCTCAAAGTGCCACAAGCACTTCATTAGTAACCCCGCTGCTTACTCGGCCTTGCGCACACTCTCAGTATTGATCGACAACAGGAATAACGAATTACAGACCTCTGAGCGTCAAACAGGAACTTCAACAGCTCACTTAGGAGAGCATCTGCCATGTACATTTTACATTTTCGCAAATTTGTATAAGTAATTGCGAAATTGTGTTCATTCGCTGCTAAAAGCGGCGCGAAGTTTTCCTGTATTTTAACTTTGAGATAGGCTGGAATTCTGGACACTGCTTGTTAAAAGCAATTTTTTACGAAAAATTTGCAGAGCTGACGTTGTTCCACATTTGTTCTAGAGGGTAAGAGAGGAGAACAGAAAGATCAATTAAGTTTCAAGAAACACATACCTAATAGGCCGAAAAACCCTTTAAGTCACACCCATGCGCAATACCGCATGATTACTTAACCCTAACCTCACTACCAACGACAAAAAGCAAATTCCCATAAACACTCGGGTGACAGATGAAAGCTTTGTGACGCCAGTCCCGCGATTAGACAGATAAACCGGACAGGTTGCAAAATCAATCACAAACTATCCTTAACAAAAATATTCTAAAAAGAAAAATGACGGAAAGCGATTGTGGTTGTGAGAAACAAGGCATGTTATTTTGAAATGGAGTCGTAAATATAAGTCTACTTTGATTATGGGTGACCATGCGTGCAAACTTGAAATTTACTTATCTGGTTGGATCTACAACACGCTGGCACTGATGGTCTGGGCGGGCTCACCCCCCCCCACCCCCAAAAAATAAAAAAAAGAAAATCCACGAATTTTAAAAAAATGTGTGCCCCTTTGCATTACATAGATCGTGTTTAACATTTAAGTGTCCTTTATGAAAGTTTGCGTAGCGTCTACATCAAAGAAAATGGTGTAAATTTGCGCCGATTTCAGGCGGCTTGGGGGTTGGCGTTTTCCCTGATGCCCCCCCCTCTCTGAGATCCGCCAGACATGGGTTTAACATTACTTAGCTCTTTCCGTCACAACCATCCTAAGGATGAACTGAGTCAAATGTTATCTTGGTTCACTAGGGATCCCAGAGAGCGAGTTGGGGGGAGGTTTACTTCAGACGGACAACATGTCACCCCCAGGCCCCGCACTGATGTGGCTAAGCTGGCCTAAAAATTTCAAGGTGGGAGCAAACTATTTTGTGACCCCCATCCTTCTCGTAGTATTCCGCAAAACCATATTTAATGTTTTTGTGCACACTTTTTATCTATATCTAAAATTATGTAATTGATTAACAAATTATAAGAGCATTACCAATATAAAAAGTTAGAAAAAAACTAACTTTCTCATTAATACTCAACCATGGCAGTAAAAATTTATGTAGATTGGTTCCCGTGAGAACGTATAAGTGACAACGCAAAATATTATATAACTTTTACTGGTTGGCAGTCATAAGCAGACGACCGATTCGCTTTTGCTTGGTTTGATTGGTGTCGTGTGAAAATAGCGTTCAGACTGTCACACCTTCATCACTGATTCCACTGATCTTTACCTGTAGTCTGTATCTCGTGTACAATTATAGTTGAAGAACAACTTGTTTATAAAAGAATGCAACGCACTCCAAGGCCGTATTTAACATCGGCACAACCAAAAAACAGCGATCGGTCGTCGCTGGGCATTATATGACTCCCAGCACCAAGATGAGCTGGAATCCATTGAAAAACTTCATGGTGGAGGGGCCATCAAATTGCTTGTAAGATGTGTGCACCGCCCTACCTAATAACCCAAATCTGATAAATCGTTCGACGGAATTGTACTATGGTGTTCCTTATATTTGAGGGTGCCCCTATTTCATTTTTGTTTTTGCAAATAATGTCAAGGACCTCAGGTATCAGCAGGAGTGAGCAAAACACCCCTCAGGCCTGCCAGAGTCCCCTCAGGTCGGCTAGAGTGCCCTCAGGCGACCAGAGTGACCCTCAGGCGGCGTGTGCATAGTGCACATGTCCTCAGGCGACAAAATGAGTGCCCCCTCAGCGACAAGAGTGCCCCTCAGGCAGCCAGGAGGTGCCCTAAAGTTGAGGCCAAGTGTGACGAGGGAATAATCGGGTCCATGCCCCCCCCCCTCTGGATTCCGCCACTGCTCCGGCCAGTATTGTTTAAACTTAGCTTGTCACTTTTCCTCACGGAATCAAAGCGTAATCACCATAGATTTACTGCATGTGAAGTATATTATTTTGATTTTGCAATGCTTATTATATTTATCATTACAATTATTATATAATCATAAATTAGGCTAAATTGATGAAAATATAATATTTTACGAAGTCTAGCGGAAAGATTACGGGGGCAAAACTCGATAGCTTTCCCGCAGCATGTATATGCCGCATGGGGTGCGGACTGCCCGCCCATAGCCCACCCTCCCCGTGAATTCCGCGCCGCCCATGCATGGGAGTTGAGAGTATTGCGGCGTAATATTATTCATGTAAGTATGGATCAGTTTCACTCATATCCCGGACACAGTTTACTGACCAAATGACCTGATAAGCGCTCTCCTATGCTTGAAGGGACTGGTATTGTGTGCCACTCTCTGTTTGCTGTGGATGGATGACCATGGTGTCTGTTAGTTGATTGTTCTTTAGCTGAGTGATGCGTCTGGTTGCTTCGATAGAACGAACAAGACTCTGGACTTATGGTACAAATGATCCCAAGAGTACCAAACAGCACTGCTAACAATAATCATGTGCCAATGTGCATGGCTCATGTCTTGTGAAGCGATGTAAAAAGGCCAATGCCATTTAAAACTAAAAAAAAATATACCCAAAAGATGATCATTAAAATTATAAAAAAGCAGAAACCAATTTTTTTTAATTCCTCATATCGTGAAGGTAATGAACTATTAACCAAAATATAACTGTATCCGATGACCTTCTACAAGGGTTAATGACTAATATAGTCTTTTGTAGCGAATATTTGAATTTCCAAACGTGTACGTTAGCACCTTATATTAGAAGAGCACAAAAAAGAGGCTGTGGAGTTAAATAATGGCATGATCCGCGAAACGGCAAAATACATTCATTTGAAGTACGATAAATCGAGGATTTTAACCCAAGAGAAATATTGGAATACTGAAATTAGAAATGTTTAAACGAAAAGCTTTTGGCTGTTTATCAATTTGCCATGAATCTATATAGCCTGACCAACACAAACAACATCTTCGGAAGAGTTCATTGCTAGACTTCGCAACCAAATGTAGGCTCAAAAGTTGGGAATCGACGAACCTGGCTGGTTGAAGCATTCGCACGGCAAGTGCTCTGTCTGTCATCCACGACCTTGACTAGCTCGAAGGAACAACAGATAAGTCCTCATTCTCCCAGGATCATGGGCAAAGGATAGTCCGTTGCCCTGGCGGAGCGTAAATAGAGAGACATCTAAACCTGCTTCACGCTCTTGGATCGGTGGCTGGCGCGATGCTTGCTAGTTCCGGGGTGGCTGACTCCCGAAAAAACCAAACTGAGAGCAGCCCAGACCATGCACTTCATGCTGTTGTATGACTGAAGGCACATATCTGAGACAAGTGCATGCTGAAATTCAGTGTCTGTGACTCGTTTGCCGAGAAGACGTTTGTTAAATAGTAGAAAATTGCCGACTACAAATGTTATAATGTCCAGAAATGTACAAAGTGCCTCCTGGATTAGTTACCAATAGAACATACAAAAAATGAACAACATTGTTAATACTGTAACTTACTGAAATTAACAGTTATAAAAACGTTCTTCGAGCAATTTTCATTTATGTGAAGCATAACAATTAAGCCCTCTTATAACGCTCATGGTAGTAAGCCAAGCCGGTCTAGAGATTTCGAAAAGCCTACTTGTTAATAGCTGAGCTACCTTTATTACAGCGGTCGTGCGTTGCTTAGCATTCACACACTGCTGAACGAAGAACCTGACCCGCCACCACTCCGAGAAATGTTGCACACACGCATCCACCACCCTGCTGACTATAGCTCAGATCAACATCGTCTGCCTGCAGTGCTATAACGCCCTCAACAACCTGCTGACATCTGCTGGCCTTCAGCCCTCGCTTGACGTTAGCTTGCCTCCCACCCCTGCTGAACTGTTTGCTGGCCTCTCAACCCTGTCTGATTGTGAATTCGGCCTCCACCTCACCTACTGAACCGTGCTGCCCCTCACCCCACCATGCTGACGATATAGATGCATCCAACCTGGCTCCTGCCTCGACGTGCTCTAAGAATAACGCCTCCAACCCTGCTGAAAATGTGTGCCAATCTCGCCACCCTTTGCTTGAAATGCGTGCTTGCCTCCACCCCTGCTGATGTTGCTCCTTCACTAAACCCCTGCTGATGATGGTCTGACCTCCAAACTCTACCATGTATAGAAGTGACTTGTCCAATCAACCACCCTCAACTACATGACTGTATAAGCTGACATTACTGAACACGCTGTGACGTGCCTGCCTCAGTGCCAGTCAACCCGCCATAGCTGACGTGCTGCTGCCCCGACACCCCTGATCGAGCCCGTGCTGCACACTCTAGCCTTGCTGACTGTAACACTCCATCCCGCAGCTGTACGTGCTACCTTCACGCCGCCTGCTGTCACGTGCTACTCCAACCCTCTGACGTGCTGGCCTCAACCCCTGCTGAGCGTGCTGCAACTCCACCCCTTGCTGACGTGCTCGCCCCCACGCCCTAACTGACGTCTTGCCCCACCTAGTGGGACGTAGTGCCTACGCACTCTGAGTGCTGACTCCACCTCTGCGTCGTGTGCCTTCCGTACCCCTGACTGAACGTGCGCTCCAAGTCCCCTGCTTGAAGGCTGACCACATCCACACCCTCTGACTGCTGCCTCATCCTAAGACTGGGAGATGTGGTCTATGGCCCATCCAACACTAAGCTTGAATACATGTGCTCGGCTCCTACCACCCCTGCTGTCATGTGACTTGCCATGTCCACCCCTGTTGATATGTGCTATCGCCTCGCACGGCGCCTTGCTGAGTAGAGCTGGCTCACACCAGTCACTTGACCCCTCCTTCGCTGACGATGCTGGACTCCAACCACCTCCGGTGTAGAGGACCAACAAGCCGTCGCCTTGCCCTTCTACCGCACCTAAGTGACCGTGTCTGCCACTCGCACCCCTGCTGTTCCGCGTGCTGCCCCTCCCACCCGCGCGGTCGCATGGGAGCTGCAGAGCTGTGTAGACCTCCACCGCTGTGCAGCTGACTCAAGCCTGTCCTCCACCCATGCTGACGTGCTGTGTCTTCCACCCTGCTGCGACTAGCGCCCGCTCTGGGCACCTGCACCTCCACAGTGGACAGTGTCCAACAGATGCCGCCGCTATCGAGTCGGTCTCAGATGCCCTCGCGCGACGGCCGGTGAAGAAAGGTAAAAATAACCGCTCGCAGGACGACGCCTCGTCGCCGAATGTGTTACATGGGCGTGTGAAAAGAATGGTCACGGACCGGCGTCTGAGGAGGGCGTGACACCAAGCGAGATCGGACGAGACTCGCGACCCGCACCACGCTCGCTTACCCACACCTCTCACGCTCCCTACTCCTGTCCCACCCATGACGCCTAACCACCCGACAGACAAGTGGTTAGACTGCTCCTATGTGAATTGCTCGGGCAATACTCGGCTGTCCGCTCTTTTCCCGGTTCTGATAGTTGTTTAGTCAGTTCGTGGGCAGCAGGAAGGAAGGAAGGCTTGGCGCTGATTGGGGTGTTGGAACAGAGCCATTGATGAACCGATTGGCTCTCATGTCAGACCGATTTGGCAGACGACGATCTCTGTCGGTCCACGTCCACTGGAAAGGCTACCACGGAGACAAGCTAATAATAGCCGTATCACGATCTCATTTGCGTCTTTAATGCAGGAGGGAGGTGCTACGGTTCATTGTTATTAGCAGATACTTCCACTTCTACGATTAAACCACCTACTATTGAGTCATTAATACCGTCGAATCAACAATTACCGAGGCGGTAAATGTTGTGACATTGCAAAATCAGACCTCGGCAAACTTAGATAGATAGAGATGAAGACAAGATGAAGTTGAACGTCTCTGGGCCCATGACAGACGCAACTTGGCTTATTAAGGTCGTTCCACCTCTGTCGTCAGAGCTGTGAGTGTGTGGGTTTTGCAGAGAGGTCGCTGCATTTCGTATGATTTCAAGTCCAGTAGCGCAGCGCGCACAGCGATTTTCAGAAATTGTCCAGAAATAGTTTTACTTGATAAGAGATCTGGTGCAATCACATCGACCCATTCGTGTCGAATACAAATTTGTACATTCCGACGCATTTTCGGTGCAAGTGATCGTGATGTATGTTAAGCAGTTTCGTAAAAATATTGTAAAATAGTACATAAGGGTGGTATTATATTTTCCGCGAAATCGAGATCCCACTGTTGATTTTTACCAGAGCGCGAAACGTATCGCTGAAATGCCCCAGGGCCGAAAAGTGATTCTACATTGCTTTCCGTTGTAAATTTCAGCAGGCAGAAAGCTGGCAGCAGGCAGAAAGCTGATACCAAAACACGTGCTAATGATGGAAACATATATCCCAGCATATGGAAACATGTTCTGTGCATTGTTCGATAAGCTCAATCGCTTCCAGGATGAAGTAAGAGATGTCCACAGAGAACAGACGCTCAAAAATCTGTTCGTACATGTTTGTCAAACACGAAAAACAGACACAGGTTACGGAACAGACGAAGTCCCGAATAGATCGAATCAGCCCTCCAAGGTCTCTAATCTCCTTGCGTTCAGAGCGTCGATTATTTAACGTTTCGTAAAAACCTATATCATATAAACGAAGGTAATGTAAAGGACACGAAACAGCGTTTTTTGCCCAAATTTAGGGCAAACACAGCGCCAAATAATCATACTAAGTTGGACATATTGTAATTTACACTGAATTTTAGAACCTCCTTGTTCCAGCCGAGGGTTCTGCTATAAGGAAACCTCGATGCAAAACAAGCCTTAAGGTACCGTTCATAATGCTGGTCATTATTAAGTGATTACGTAAGGCTGTTTTGTAAGAGTATATCAGAACCACAATTATAATCGTTGAGATCATACATAAAAATGTGGGAAAGTGGATTTGGAAAGCAGATGAACACAACTTTAACACCGCATCAAACCCTAACATCAACTGGGAAAGAAAAGGGGCGAAACACCACACTCGGACGCAGCACACCACACCTTCCAAATATTTGTGCGCTACGCCTAATAAAAACTGTAATTTAAGGTAGCTCGGTCATCGTCGCAGGAAACGTTTTCAAAGAGAAGTTTATTGTTTGTGGTTTTTGAGATAGTTCGACAGTGCTGCGCATAATACTATTTTGCAATGTGTAGGTTCTAGCTTTACAAATCTTCTTTAACTTAAAATGCCTTCAAAATTGTGGAAGTTTTCTGTCAAATACGATGTTGGTGGGACAAAAATTAAGGTGGTGGGAAAAATGTTTCCTTACGAACTTTGTCTGCTTGACACGTCTTTGTTCAAGAACGGATTCAAAACGACAAATAGGTGGCTTATGGCCAAATCCCACAATGTAGGCATCATATTACCATAAGCACTTGACAGATTTTGTTGCCTTAGGCTTGCATACGGTAATTTAAAGCATTTTGTGCTTTTAGATGAAGTTCCTTGCATTTTTTCAATTGAAAAATGTGTCGAATTTCTTCCGATTTCAGGGGCCATGTCTCCTTCCATTGGCCAGATACTAGGTGTGCGGTGCGGCATATCTGCCAGAGAAGAGACGAAATCTGTTTCCAAAACTCGGCACCAGCCTTGAAAGCTGATCAAATGTACCGGTCCGAAATTATTATGAATGCAGATCTTATTGATTTAAATAATTGTGATGTATAATTATGTATTATTACATATATTTATTTTCAATTTTAAGTGTTTAAACATTAGCATTAATTATGAAAATCCCCGTAAAGCTCCAACTGAGTTTAAAGTTGAAATTTGCCGAAAAAAGGGTGACTGGCCAAAGTTGGTTTTGCCCCCCCCCCCAACTTTGAAATCGTTCCCGGGCTCCTGCAGCCAGGGCCTCCTCTAACATTTTAAGTGGTGGGCCACTTGGCCCACCTGAGTTACAAAATGGCTCACCAGTCATGTGAATTTGGCCATGCAGTTACACTTCATAAAAATGGACGCCTATCCACCTGATCCCAACTTACTGTTCACACTGCAGATATGTAAGTCGGATGCATATTTCAATGTATGATCCTATGAGATTCAAAATGCGTGGAATCATGGAATCATATAGATCCACTTTAAATGTCCCTGACGAAATCCCTTGGATCTGAGAGCTGATCCTGGACTTCATCTACATATTAAATTGCGATCCAAGATCCACTACTGTATTTTGCGATGAGTTCTGTTAGATAGATACGTCATTTGGTGTCGAGAAGAGTTTTTTGGGACTCGGTATCCAAGTGATTCTGGTATCATATGTAAGTTGAGCCTAGCTGGTAAAGCACGGTTTATGAGTCCACTATGTCAGCAAGCCAAGCACATCAGGCCATGTATGAGCCTTTCGAAACTGAGTTCAGCCCTGACGTTCAGATTCCATGGCTATGGCTCCTGCAGTCGTTACGCTCGCACTCCCTATTATGTTTGAAGTCCTCAAGGCTGGTCAAATTGGCTTAGTTTGTAGAAGCTCCTCGTAGATATTTTAAACTGCTCAAATGCCACCACAATCGCTCTACTTTCTGGCCAACTACGTCTACGGGAAGCAACGCCTCGTAGCTCACCCACACACGGGTTTATCATTTTAAATGTTATCTTTCTATTGTCTTTTACATACAGCTTAAAGGAAACAATGTTTTTCATCAAAATTGAAGTTATTGCTTCAAATAGATAGACAAGACCTAAATATATTGAAAATTGAGCACATTTTGCATATGAACGTTCCTACCGAAAGGTATTTCAAGTTAAAGTTGATAAGCGTTCCAGGCTTACATATAACGGTCGATACCTACTCAAAAGTACTTGTCAACGAATTCGCTGTCCGATAGAAAATTAGCCTGCCTACGCATTTGCTATTTATCATGAAGGCATATAATGTTTTCTGCAATCAGTATTTTGCAAATATGGACGAAGCGTCTAGAACAATCAACAAACATTTGAAAAAGTCCATTGAAAACTTTAAATTAGCTTGGCCCCGGTCTGCGATCTATAGTGTCGGCGATTTGTTTCAGTGACAAAGCAGGGACCATGTCACGCTTCTTGGCGCACTTCCTTCATTTCTGGCCCTTATATATGACTTCAATCTCAATCTTTGTCAATATTGTTAAGACAATTCTGGCGACTTGAATACAAACAAGTAGTTTGTTATCGTACTCGCAGCTCAGGTAAAACAACCAAGGTTCGATAAATACAAGTCGTTTTTCTCCGGGAACGTACAATCTTGAAGTGGCTGTCAGCCAAACAACGGCAGGACATGCATAGAACCCATTTTTCAAATTTAAAATAGAATTGCTTAAAAACGATGAAGTCTTGATAATTTTTTATACTTCTCAATAATGGTCAAGGATTATGACTATCTCAGTTCAAAACCAATACAAAGGTGAAAAATTCCCTTAAACAGTCCTATCTCCAGAACTACCATGACTATTCCCCATTACGCCTACGTTTCCCGCTGGTCACGAGTGCCTCGCTCCGGAGGTTTGTCGATTGCCATGGACGTTGACTGACGAACACACCCTCCTCCCAGATCGTTCCGTGCCTGAGCGCACACCATTCGGTCGGACGCGATGACCAGCGACGAATGGAGCGACAATCGCTCGGCAAAATGACCCAATACATCAATTTTATTTCAGTTTCATCAAATAACTGCCGAGCCGCGTTTGGAGTATGGCGTGGGTGACGTCAAGGGGAATTTCGCGTGGGTCCGGTGCGAAATAAAGTAGCAATTGGTTCGTGGATCCGCTATGAAAATATGACAGGAAAGGTGAAGTCACTTGCTGTCGACAACAAATATGTTTATGCTACATATTTTGCATGTTGTATTGATAGCAAATTCTAAAGAAGCAATAGCAAGTGCATGTCTCTGAATATTTGAAGGCTAAAATATACATGAGTTGTAAACATTTATGTTCCTAAATGCTACTGGCGTTTGAAAAGGTCAGAGGCCAAAATACTGCTATCAAGTATAGCATCACCACTATAGTCTGCAACAAGCGTATCTAGTGCCACCCGTCTTTCCCGTCCAGGGGCGTAGGAACTCATTTGAAGTTGGGGGGGGGCAAAACACATTTTGAAGTCGATTCTTTCCATGCACCGTCCATAGGCGTAATGTTAAAATCCGACAATGTTGGGGGGCAGTTGCCCCCCTTGCCCCCCCGGCTCCTACGCCTATGTTCCCGTCTCCCCGTTTCCCAACTGTAATATCTCGTCTCTCGTCTCTCGTCTTCGTCTCTCGCCTCTCATTTCACATCTCCAGTTTCGCGTCCCCTGTCACTTATCCTGGACACCGCTCGCTCGCGGCATAACAGGTCACACAATGTACACTATGTTCCGCCTCCTCCTCCCCCCCCCCACCGTCCTCGCCCCCTAGCACAGCACCGCGGCGATGGCAGCGGGCCAACAACAACACCAACACGCGGTCGTCAGCCCCTCTCGGCTCTCAACAGCCCGGCCCCCGCCCTGTGGCTGTGACGCACCCCCTCCCCCACCCCCACCCCCGTTCCAGCTGTGTCGCAACCGGATCGGTGTGCAGTTCAGAGGAGGAATTGATGATGCATCTGGCGAGTTACGACACCGCTAGGGCAAGGCGCATTCTTTGAGTCGGAGCCTTATCAAAATCACCGCGATATTTGTGGAACATTGTTTTAATATGACTCCGGGAATGGTTCACTCAATTTCGTTCTGGATTTAACCGACTTAGTCACGAACGAAATGGATTTAGAAGCCAGTGCAAAGTAGTGCTTTTTTGAAAAAGCATTGATTTAATGTAAGTGTCAGTGAAGTTGCGAAAAATGTGAAAATAAAATAAATAATAAATGGCATCATAACCATCGCTGGATGTCTCACTAGCAAAATGTTAGCAGAGATGTATGCAGCCAATCCATGAACATGCACACAATAAATGTTGAATACAAATGATATGTAGTTGAGCATATATTTGTATTCACGGCAATAATCCGCTGTACAATAAGAAACCTCGTGATATATGATTTGTCATGAATTTCGACGTTTTCCACAGTACCTTAAAGGGAATATAGCACCATTAACAATAGTTTTTAACTGAGATAGCCAGATTGTCGGGTGTGCTGAGAAACCCCCAAATCCGATTTTTTCCCCTCCAAAGGCGACCTAGTTTGCTGAGTTTCAACGCAAAAGACCGTTGGGCATATGGTGGGCAATATTTTCAACGTCCCGAAGAATCCCGGCGTTTCGCAAAATACTGTCCATCAGTAGTTCACTTCTCCACTGTGATTGGCCAACCGAGCAAGCTTCGCTTTTTGAACCGTACCGCCCAGTATTTTCAAGTTACCTTGCGTCCGCCCCGACCGCCAGCGACGTCGGTCAGCGCTCGTGCACCTCTACGTGGTTCACGCTAATCCCGTAGCCCCCACGTCCCTACCCGGACGCAGAGCGAGCGAGCCGGTCGACCCAGCCAGTCGCGTTTCACGTACCGGTGCACACATGTGCGGTGCCGGCACAGCAGCTGTCACTGGGGCGGGCCGAAATTTGCCGTTCGATGGCTCTGTGACGTCACAACTGCGCTTTGGTGACGCAAGATTGGTGTGACGTCAACTGTTAAACATAAATTACTAATTTTTCAAAATTACAAACAAATTCTGGACTTTTTTTCGAAAAAATGATGCAGGACCGTAATCAGGGCATTCTTCTCCATCATTCTACATACTTTTCCCAAGGTGCTATATATTGCCTTTAACATTAAGCATATTGCTGTGCGGGCGGCCAGAAAAGAGATGTTAGCGGTCATCGATCTGTAATCGTGTGGCACGCTTCACTATTTTGCGAAAATGTGGCTTCGACTCTGTTATCTTGATTCAATGAACGGCGCACGTCTTCTAAAAAAGCTAGTGCTGCTTTACTAAGTAAACCATCTAAAAAGGCCGAGTAGTAGAGGAAAGCTGATCACACTTCGGACCCAGAATCAATCCCATCGAGTCGTGATACAGATTCAGTTCGCATCCTCGGCTACTGCCCTTTGCAGATATTTACTTCACAAATAAAATAAGGTTCAGATACAAAGGTTTAAAAGAAGTTAAATGTTTTAAGGCGGCCAAGCTTTTGTTGCTAGAACCATTCGTTTTGAGTAACATTCATTTGATCTTTGAACACTAAGCCAATTACAATAAATAATTACTATAAAATTGTATTGCCATTTAAAATGCATATGATGCTATGGTGTATCCCAGCTAATTAAACCATAATACGTTGTGACATGGGTGCATGCTCCTGACTATCATTCACGTAATACATAGTAATCGCCTAGTTGTTCTCGCTGAGAAAAAGGTCAGTTGAGAGGACTCTAGTCATTGTTAATTGGTGCGAGTCACTTTTCAGAGCGTTTTTGTTAGGATAAAACTGATTTTGATGAACGAAATATTTGATTCATTCGATAAGAGTCTTCTATGTTCCTTAAGGGACACTGCCACCTTCCAAAAAAGTTATCCAAATGTACGCCATTTGTGGCGCAAAAATATTGAAAAGTAATTGCTGCTGGAACACGAATATGACATCAGTTTCTCACAAAAAGGCTCAAATTCAATAAAAAAATCGTTTTAGTATTTGGCTGTGACGTCATATTGAAGGAATTTGGAGGAAAATATAAAATATAATTATATCATAAAGCAAAATACAATATCAGAGTAAAAACTAAATTAAGAATATTAAAAATTAATAGACATACTTAATCTATCAATAATCACTATATAATAATAAACATTGTATGAATTTAGAATATAAATATAATCAAATTTTTAAAAGGATAATCATAATATTTATATATAATTATATCAAAAAATTTAAATAATAATAGATAAGAAAATAAAATTTTAATATAAAATAATATATAAATAATAATAAAATTTGATATAAAAAAAAAATATTAATATATTCAAATAAATTAGAAAAAAAATATAAAATATTAATATTAGATATAAAATCAATGATTAATCATTTATCAGATATAAAATTATAGAACAAAAATTATATATATCAAATAAAAATATACAAAATAATAAAAAAAAAAATATTACAATAATATACATAAATAAATAATAATGATAAAAATAAATGTAGTCAAATGGTTCAGATATCATAGAAAAAAAACCTTCACAACTGCCATATGTATGGACTGTAGGGTAATGGCTAAATGATGGTCAAATATTAAAACAAAAGTCGACTATCCTCAACATTTAGTAAAGAGTGACGACGTCACGGAATCCTGATCCCATTAAAATAGCACTGGGACTGGGGATTTTACAGATGTCAAAATAAAAAAACTCAAATTTCTTGTGATTCGACCTCGGTGGTGTTTTAACTTATACTATACATAATTTCAATGCCAAGCAGCCAAAATGGCTATCTCAACTCAAATGATAAATGTTAAGGTGGCAGTGGTCCTTTAAAGGACACTGCCACACTTAAACATTAATATTTGAGTTGAGATAGGCCATTTTCAGTGGAAAGCTCGCATTGAATCATGCATGCATAAGTTACAAAACAACCCACCGAGTCGAATCCCACAAATAATTGAGTTTGGTGGTTTTGAACAAGATCTTGTAACATCCCCAGTCCCCAGTTGTATTTAACGGGGACCCTTGATCCAGATTGACGTCTCACTCTTTAGTCTTATACTAAACTCGGATGATAGTCGACCTTGTTTTATATTTGGCCATACATTAGCCATAACCCTAGTCTATACATATGTCAGTGTGAAGGGTTTTCTCTACCCCAATTCCTTCTATGACGTCATCAGCCCAAATATTAAAACTTAACTTTTTATGAAATTGAGCACTGTTTGTGAGAAACAAATGTCATAATCGTGTTCTGCAGCAATTACTTCATATTTAGCACGAAAAGCGGCTTACATTTGAGAACTTATTGGAAGGTGGCAGTGTCCCTTTAACAAGTTAACTATTATTATGGCTAGAATACACCATGGGGAAATAACGCGACACCCTGCGAACCGAATCAAAGCGAACCCTGAATCCAATACGCACCAATGGACTGCACACAGTATCTTGCCTTCGAGCCTCTGCAATATCAGCTTTAGCTTTTGGTGTTAAGTTTTACACAGGTCATCTGAGAAGGTGTGACCTGTCACCGCCAGTCCTAGGCGTGACCTGTCACCGCCAGTCCTAGGCGTGACCTGTCACCGCAGTCCTAGGCGTGACCTGTCACCGCCAGTCCTAGGCGTGACCTGTCACCGCCAGTCCTAGGCGTGAGCTGTCACCACCAGTCCTAGGCGTGACCTGTCACCGCCAGTCCTAGGCGTGACCTGTCACCGCCAGCTTCTTAACACCAAAGTCCGCGGGGCTCCTATCAGTCGGGGTGAAGCAGGGGGGGGGGGCACGGGGGGACATCCGACCCACCTCTGATCACAGCTGATTGAAATAGACCCGACCAGCGACGCGGTATTCATGTATGCAACGCGTCTGATGAAGACGGAGCATGTTGCTGATGACTGGCACGTGGCCGATAGGATTAGACGGCCCGAATGGTCCGAGTCCCATTTCGAGGTCGTGTGAGGGGGTTTAGATCAGCGAGAGACGGCGGGGGCGGGTCACCAAGGGCTGAATCGGCGCCGGAAACGCGACCACTCTGGTGACGTTGCATGCATTATTTATCCCACCGGCTGGTCAGATGCATAAACGAGTAGACGGGTAGAGTGATAAAGTTTAACACCAGCCGCAGCCGGCTATTTCAACGAGCGGGGATACGCGAGAGGGCAGGCGGGTGAGAATGTTTTGCTCGTCATCACAGTAGCAGTTAGGTTCCAGCTGTGGGTTGTGTGACATTCCAAATGCCATATTGGTGGGCCTATGATGGCGTTGATAAAAATCAACGACTCAGATGCATAGGCTTCACCATCATGCAACCGAGTCTATTGTTATGTGATCTTAGCTTGGTCAAATTTGCCTATGTTTCCTCTCTTCACTCAACATACATTGTTTTGAGTTGACCTATCCACCTCTACTCCGGCACTCTTGATTCACTGATAAAACATGCATGAGGAGACAACGGAAATAGGGGATGGCAAACAATTTCCTTTACATCAAGCCCCAAGACGAGGGGCTGATCCAGGATAAATAATGGGGGGTATGTCCCAGGAACGACTAAAATCCTCCTGGGGCCCTGAGTCTCATTCATTTTTTCTGATTTTTTAAGAAAATCTTAACAGCCTCTATCGGTGCATGTTTGGTTTAAAGCAGCTCGTAATGCACAAGGAATTGTTGATAATTGTCTATAATTGTGTTGATAATTGTGTGGTATGTTGCATTCGGTCGATAAAGGGCAGTGCCCGAATATACCCGAAGTATAGTCTTTGATTTAATTTTCGAATAATTTGAGGATAAGGTCAAGTGATGTTAATGTCAATTATGTTATTCCTCAGCACACTTAACTCTCTGATAATTGTCTATAATTGTATCAAACTTGGTAAAAAGTTGGTTGGCATATATACCATCCTGATCAACTTCTTTCCTTCTCGGATACCCCAGGGCGCTGGCCAACCCGTGCCCACTATTGGCACGATCCCACCCCACCCACCCCTCCACCACAGCCTGCCGTCCACTGACACCGTGGCACACCACCCCACCTCAGCCGGCCGACATCGAGCCGCCACCCCTCTGCATACCTCCTGTGGAAGCAGCCGCCACCCCTCTGCGTCTGCATACCTCCTGTGGAAGCAAACAAACGCTCCATAATGCCTCGGCCTTCCACGCGCCCACCCTAACACGGCAGCACCCCCACGAACCCATTCAATCCATCACGACGACGACGTCGACGACGACGACGACGACGACGACGACGACGACGACGACGGTGGGTGGTGGTGGCGGTGGTGGCGGTGGTGGTGGCGGCAGCGGCGGCAGCGGCGGCAGTGTATTGTAGGATGCTGCCTCTAGGTCTGCGTGACATGTCCTATCATCCTTTTAACGTCAAGTTGGTGCTGTTTTATATGACATCTGATGTGCTGTGCTAAATGCGTGCTTTTGCGATCTTGTAGTGCTCTTTTCTGCCCAATGTGTGCATATGAGTGAGCGTTGTTACTCGTTTTAACATGGCATCGCCTTTTGAACCGGACACGACATTCAGAATAGCCGGCTTAATCAATATTCCTTTACTTAGATTGCATGCATCGGAGAGTGTTTTCATAGTCAATACATACATACCAGACTTGTGGATCCCTAAGTTGAATCTGGGATCCCAGTGGATCCCTCGGTATAAAATCCATTGAGATTTTGAATCCCAGTGAATCTCTCTGCATAAAAAGCATGAAGATCTGGGATCCTTCTGGATCCCTCGGCGTAAAATGCTTCAGGATCTGGAATGTTAGTGGATCTCTAGTTTAAAACGAGACCGAGTCACTGCCTCTCTGACGTCACACAGACTTGTGACTCACAGAAGTTGCAGGGACTAACATACAAATTTGTGTTCTCTTTTTTGCGTATGTGTACCTATGTACTATGTATATAATATAACTAAATTGTAAGTTGTACCTATTAGCAAACATAGATATTATATTTAATTTTCCAATATGATAAAACTAGCAAGAAGTATGAACCTACCAGTGTGCCTGGAGCCCAAAGTTGGATCTGGGATCCCAGTGGATCCCTCGGCATAATATATATCCAAATATGGGATCTTTTTAGATCCCTCGGTTTATTTTGTACCTGGATCTGGTGTCCCATGTGGATCCAGGGACACAGGACACAGAGATCCAGATCTCAGCTGGATCCCGGATCCAGGCACATGTCTGATGCATCCATAATGCGGCGGCGGGGTGTAGACCTATCCTGGGTTTCCGGCGCGATGCTGCCGTCGCCTCTCCGTCGGTCGTCGCCTGCGGGAGTCAGTTGGTCGGCGGCCGCCACCGCAGACGGACGTGCGCCGTGCGTCCACCGCAGCGCCGTGCGTCGCCGCCGACGCGACCAAGCGACAGCCAGCAGCGGGCTGGTCCGGGACCCCCGGAGCGGCGCGTGGAGAGAAGCGGTGACTCAGCGGAGTCGGCAGTGACTCGATCTGTGTGACGTCAGAGAGGCAGTGACTCGGTCTGTGTGACGTCAGAAGGGCAGTGACTCGGTCTGAGTGACGTCAGAGAGGCAGTGACTCCGTCTGAGTGACGTCAGAGAGGCAGTGACTCGGTCTGAGTGACGTCAGAGGTGCAGTGACTCGGTCTGTGTGACGTCAGAGGAGAAGTGACTCGGTCTGTGTGACGTCAAAGGTGCAGTGACTCGGTCTGTGTGACGTCAGATGGGCAGTGACTCGGTCTGTGTGACGTAGTGAGAGGGGCGGTGAGATGACGTGCCACGCTGCCGTGTGTGCGAGCGTGTGACGCTGGGAGTAACGCTGGGAGACGTGCTGCAAGGGGTGAAGAAAAGCGAACGATCGTGGTGAAGGCTTGTTGGTGCCCCGGTGGTACATTTGCAGGCAGCTTGGTGTTGATGTGATAATATGGGGAGTGAAATGAAATGCGTGTGGCTGTTCGTGGCGATTGGACTTCTCTGGAGGATCGCTTCAGCTTTTGACACGGGTAAGGAAACAACACTATGCTTGGTGTGGAGATTATGTCAATATGCTTGCATGTTTTGAATCGGTTTTACCTTTTGCTCTTTCTAGGACATGTAAGTATTTGCAGTGGAGTTCGACATGGCTGAACTTTTCATTGGCCTAGCCACCCCACAGCCATAGCATCACAGCCACAGCCAGCCACAGCTACTCCCAAATGTCAACGGCTGGCCGTTGGCCAGTCGTGAGGATTTTTGTAAACTCATATTGTGTGGTTATTTCAGTCTACTGTTATGGCAACATGCCAAAGCTTCTTTTAAAGGGACACTGCCACCTTCCCAAAAAATTTCAAATGAACGCCGCTTGTGGTGCTATGTATGAAGTAATTGCTGCCGAACACGATTATGTCATTTTTTATCGCTAACAGTGTTCAATTTCATAAAATGTTAAGTTTTAATATTTGGCCTGATGACGTCATATGAAGGAGTTTCGGGAAAAGAGAAAACTTTCACGCTGCCATATGTAGGGTAATGTATGGCCAAATGTAATACATGTCGACTATCATCAACATTTAGTAAAGAGTGACGACGTCATCGGATCAGGGTCCCCGTTCAAATACACTGGGGATGGGGATTTACAGATGTCAAAAAACCAAACTCAAATTTATTTGTGATTCGACATCGGTGGTTGTTTTAACTTATACTATACATAATTGCAATGCCTAACACGGAAAATGGCTATTTCAACTCAAATCTAATGATAAGGTGGCAGTGTCCCTTTAACCATGATTGGTTTGATAGATTGATGCAAAACAAAATCTCCATGTAGATTATGCAGCCACAACCGTAGCCAAGGCCATGATCTAGATATTTTCCCGTCCGGCCCACCCCATTAGCCGTGGGGTTCGGCCGGCCATGGGGATAGCCGCACCATGTAGACCTCCAATTTGCAGGAACTTGAAGATCTTACCGGGAAACAATATCCAACATCAGCCGTTGCAATCTATTGTGATGCAAATATATTGGGATGTAGAAGACTATTCTTAGACGGTCAATAATGTTTTTGTTTTTTTAATTACATAATTACGTTGCTGTCTACACCATCGATAGCAATAATATTTCACCCAAGCCTTTCTATTCATGATTTATCCGCTCTATAGACATGAGAATATCTGCTGGCCACACTGAATTTGCTCTGACTGTGTTGCCGCTGACAAAAGAGCGCGCTGAACCAGTTAAGCATTGGGCAATAAATTTGGGCGCCGTTCGCCTGTCGGCCTAAGACCGCCGGAAACTGGCAACTATGGGGCGGAAACTGGCAGCACTGTCGGGGTGACATGTAGGCGGACATGTCAGACTGGCGGCACCGCCCGCAGAGTCTGAACAGTGTCGCGCGCGTCTGTCGACCTACACTGTCCAGCTGTCACCAAGAGCGTCCTACGCTGACGCTGCAGAGTTGTGACGCGTCGCCAGCCCTGCTGCAGCCCTTGAAACACGGCGCCGCTTATTTCCGCACCACTGCTGGAAGCACTGGCCACTGCCAGCGTGCTGCTGCACCACAGGCGAAGTGTTGGCAACGCAGGGACGTTAAAGGAGGGTCTTGTTTTATGCAGCCCTGAAGTAGAGCTTCACTACGATTTCGAGAGGGTTTCTGTGGAACTGCAGTGGCGGTCGATACGGTGACATCGGTGAGAAAGCATGGAGTGCTGCACGTATGTCGATCTGTTGGTGTAATGGGCTCTTGTCGAAGTTCAGAAATAGTCTTAGAAAAAGTAATAAATCCAGACTGAATGTTGTTTTTACTGTTTGGCCGAAAGACCGAGAATGTGTTTAAACTTCCGCGGTAGTTCTACCGGTACTGATTTCCCCTTCCTGTCTCTTGTTCTGCTAAAAATACTTGAAAATATTTCCGAGTTACGAGGATCTCCACAACATTTCGCAGCAGTATTCATATGATAATTCCACAACCAACTTCCTGATTGCCCAGTCACGCACAGCCACGCGTCTTGCGTGCCTCGTGATGTCAGTCTGCTGTGCGTGACTTCTCTCTTCAGTGGCGAAGTTTAGGACATATCATTACCCACACCCTATCGCTGTTCGCATGCCGGTCTCATTTGATAGCATCAAACAGCCTCAGGCAGTCTGGTTCGCCCTGTCTTCAGCCACTTTTCAATTTCGCAGGCGCTCGGCACTCGGCACGGCACGCTCGGCACGGCACAGCGTCCAGGACTGATATGGCCGCCGATTCCATCTGGGTGGTGGTGCTCCGGCAGTGTGGCGCGCGCGGCGTTGGCTCGCTCGTTCGCAGGAGTGGTGCTCTGGCAGTGTGGCGCGCGCGGCGTTGGCTCGCTCGTTCGCAGGAGTGGTGCTCTGGCAGTGCGGCGCGCGCGGCGTTGGCTCGCTCGTTCGCAGGAGTTACTCATATCGGCTAGCTGACGCTGCTGGCTCTATCACCCTGGCTCTATCCAGAGGTGAAAAAAACGACAAAAACCTGCAGCAGACATACGTCGACTTTGGAATTAATTCGATGAAAGGCATCAAAATTGAGGTATTGATTTCAGCCAAAAGCTTCCAAAGGTCACAAGTCAAAGGGTTGTGGGTAAATATCACATCTTCGATGATGGGCAAAGATAATGAAAAAATAAACGTATAGTTGTGTATAACATATAGGTATAGTTTTTGTCTATTTTCAACTTATAGCTGCATCCAGGCACTATCCAAGAGGGCGCCCCCCCCCCCTCTAGAGGCCTGACGGGCCCTTTTTGAGGTTCGGTGGGCCCTTTTCGGCGCACACAGTGCACCGAAAAAGTATTTGTGTGGTATCATGGGCACTATCAAGAGTCAGAGGACCACGCAAAGCGTGGTCCTTTCTAGAGTTAAGAGCATTTCAGAGGTTCTCAAGGGGCACCAGGGCACTCTCTGAAAAAACAGAGGGTCCTTGGACGTTCAACAGAGCCCTGTACATGTCAGAGACAAGCAGAAAGGGCCCCTGAGCGGGTCAGAGGCCCCGTTTGAAACACGTCGACATGTCAGTACCTAGCCAGCACAGAGGGGCCTCTGGGGAAGGTGCGGACGAGGCCCTAACAATGTCAGAAAGGGCGACCAATGCAGCCAGTGCTAGTCCCTAGCTCAGGTATATGGGCCCCTGAGCTGGCTGGAGGGCCCCTGGACAGGCCAGAGGGCCCATGGGAAGTTCAAAGGGCCCATGTGCGGGTCAGAGGGGACCCTGACCACTGACCAGACCGAAAGGGCCTCTTGGCTGGTCAGAGGGGCCCCATCAAAAGTTGAAGAAAAAGGGCTTCACAAAATAAAGTGTCCGAAATCCGTACAGTTTTTCATATCCAGTTTTTTGGGGGTGGGGCCCTTTCAACGCTCGGGAAGGAGCCCATTCAAGGCGCCGCCCACTTCCCCCCTGAACGAAATCCTGGCTACGTGCCTGGATGATGGATTTTTTCTCGAAATGTGATAATTGTGCCAGCCGGTTAGGACGCCTGTCACAGTCTGATGACTCTTCTCAGTTATGCTCAGATCTTTATGACGGCGCTATTCGCTACACAGAACTGGCGCTCAATCTGCGCCGGCCGATCCAGCGTCCATCATGATACAAGGTGAGATGGTAGGAGCAGCTGTTTTATGGGGACGCTTTTATCGCTGCGGCGTAGCCAGCGAAGTGATTTGTGGATCACGGCGGTAACAAAACTGTTGAGCTGATTTCAGGAGCAATCATTCAACAGCGATTTACTGGCGGCAGCTCCCGTTATCAGCGACGCAGCTATATAGGGTCGGCCCAGCACCGCGCCTCACACTTTCAGCGCAGACAGTGGCTTTAGGATGAGGTGCGAAAATTATTAGAACTCCCGCTGATAAAGGAGGTCGAAAGAATAAGTCTTCGGATCGATTATATATAATTCGGACCTCCGTGGTCAGTTCAGGTGACTGGACTCTTCATTTGGTCACTGAAGTGATCGATAGCGCTGTCTGTATAGGACATCTGGTCATTGCAGTGAACATGCCTCGTAGTGAACCCGTTCGCAGCCCGTCGGCCGATGTGTTTGGTGTGCGTAGTTAGAGAAGTTTTACTGTTCCTGAGTTCCTGTTGTGTGCCAAAATTTCACAAGCACTGAATTTTACACTGGATTAAACTTGTGTTTGAGAATGCGATGTTTGGGAGTCAATGGGTTCGCTCTTGGTTCTTGGGAGGGATAAATGTATTGATTTATTTTTTAAGTCTCTTCTTTGCTGGCCAATGATGTAAAGGCAGTGGATTTGGATGACTTATGTAAGCACGTATATGATATCATGATATCATGATATAATATCAGTTTCAGCTCCCACCACGAGCAATACACAAGATCAATACACATACTCCACCTTGGCGCCGACTTCTTTTTCTATTACCCACTCTGTGACTCTAGATTGGATCCTAGCCCTTATTGATGGCCTATCGGCGTCATAAACCTTCTTCGTGGTGTGAAAAACAGGACCCTTTGTTATTAACTACCGAAAGTAGAAAAGCTCACACGGCGACAAATCTGGGGAAGTCAGCGTTTGTACCTCTGATTTCCAGCCAACTCCAGCAACTTTTTAGCCGAGTAGTTCTTGCGGGTGCCGTGGCGCGGTGTTATAAATATGACTCATACCTTTGGACTTCACTTGATCATCCATCAGACAATAGCCCGAACGGGTAGTATTCTTCTTATACCCTGTGGTTCATGACCAATCAATCTCTCATGGGATGGTTCCAAGCACGTAGTCAGGATTTCGTCTCGGGGGAGGGGGCGGCACCTCGAAAGGACCCATCCCGAGCGTTGAAAGGCCCCCCAAAGGACATGAAAAACTCTACGGACTTCGGTCACTTTATTTTGTGAGTCCCTTTTTTTCTTGCACTTTTGATGAGCTGAACTGGACCAGGACACTCAAGACCCTCAGAGAAGTCCAAGAACCAGACTCGTAGCCAGGATTTGCCAATTTGGCCAATTTGGCATGTTCAGTGACCTTTCTTAGCCGCCCTTTTGGGCGGCTATCCCTTTTGGTCTATTTATGGGCCCCCTCCGATCTGCACAGAGAACCTTAAAACTTTCCAGGGGCCCTCTGGTCTGTCCAGGGCCCCTACAGCCTGCTCGGGGCCCTTCCGAGCTGGCCAGGGAATGCACTAGCTGCTTTTTTACCCTGCCGATATGCTCAGGGGCCTCTTCAACCTGCCCAGGGGTACCTTTGTGCTGGATAGAGGCCTATTTGTCGTTATCAGGGGCCCTCTGACCTTCTCAGCAGGGGCGCAGCCAGGATTTTGCGACGGGGGGCACACCAAAGTGGGCCCCCAGCACTGGCTGGGGGCCACCCTCCCCACAAAAAGTTGCATTTGCTTAGTTTTCCTGCATCTTTTTTCTCTTCTTCTGCATTGATCTTCTCGGCCGCCCTTGTAAAAATTCACTTTTGTTTGTGTCATCGAAGGACATGTTAAAATATTTTTTTAATTCTATGCCACCTCGCATATTTTCAAAATATAAATCTTAAGATTGTTAAGAAGAAGAAAAAGAAGTGACAACGCGCGTGCATGTTAGAGACGACGGCGGCTCCGACCGATACTGCCCGCTGTCAGTGCCCCGGGGCACGACTGAATCTTATTTGAGATCTACTCACTACACCTACATCTGTGATACCTACTCGTTGGGCCATAGCATTGGCTAAGCCAAGGTTTTTAAAACTGGGGGCCTGGGGGGAAGGGGGGGGAAAAACTGTTTGTCGATATAAGAACACAGTACATATAGGAATAAAGAAGTAATTCGAAATTACGAGGTGAAGACTTCGACACAATTCGTTGACTTCTCTCCAATAGAATGATAATGGATGGGACCAAAAATAGCTTATCCGCTTGGAGCTAGGGGAGGAGAGGTATATTCGCCTTATTATGGCTGTGGGTTGCGGAACCATACTCAAGAAACCAGAAATCAGGCGAGAAGTGACCGAAAGGACTCATTTTGTATTGCAAGCATTACCCACGAGTCAGTGATATCATGGGCCCCTTGGCACATACATACATGCCCCCCCACCTCGCCCCCCCATAACGCAGGACCTCCTACACTATTTCCTTCGTCTAACACATTTTAGCTTATTCTGGGGTAGCCACTTACAGGCCTGAGTAAGAGTCTCCTTAATTCTGGTCAAGGCCTCACCTTGCAGACCAGACAGCAAGGAAATACCCTTCAAGATGATAATTTGAGGCCAACCTCAGGCCGACTGGAAGGCTGCCCTTAAAAGCCACCTCGAGAAACACCAACAGAGGGCCTCCTTCGGGCCAGGCCTTGACATAAGCCACGCAACTTCGCCGAGGGCCCCAACAAGCCCATCAGGGCCACGAGTGAGACTGAGGGTCGAGAGGGCCCCGTCCTGCTGCCGACTGAGGGCTACACAGGCGGACAGAGGGACCCCATGCAAGGTCGACCCTTATCCCTCAGGCCGTCAAGGGCCCCTTAAGGCGCCAATTCCATGCGACTGACGAGCCCCTCAGAAGCCGACTCAGGGGCGATTCGAGGAGCTCAATCAGGTGGTCCAGAGGGACCTTATGCTACTAGAGGAGCCCCACATTGCCGGACCTAAGGCCCTCACGCCTCACAGCTAGGACCCCCCCTCAGGTCCCTCTGGACCATGCCGCTCCCTTGACTTGATGGTCCCCGCTCAGTCCCGAATAGAGGGCCCCGTCGGGTCTATCAAAAAGGGCCCCTAAGCTGGCCGAGGGACCGCCTTACAGCTGACACAGAGAGCACACCCAGGCCGACCGAGGGCCCTAATATCAGCCGGCTAGAGGTTCTCGCTCAGGGCCGACCCAGAGGGCACCCCACTCAGTCCCATATGGGCCCCTTTCAGACCCGAGATGGGCCCCCTTCAGACCCGAGATGGGCCCCTCTGAGTCGCGACGGGGGGGGGGCATTTGCCCCCAATGTCCCCCCCCCTGGCTGCGCCTCTGCTTCTCAGGGGCCGTTTCAGTCTGGTCAGTGGCCCCTCTGACATGCAAAGGGGCTCTCTAACCTTCCCATGGGCCCTCTGGTCTGTCCAGGGGCCCTCCAGCCTTCTAAGGGGGCTTTTCCGATCTGGTAAAGGACTACGCTATTTGCTTTGTCGCCTTGTCAACATGCTCAGAAGGCCCTTTGACCTGCCCTGGGGCCCCTCCGTGCTAGCTAAGGACCCATTCGGCATGTTCAGGGATCCTTTTAACCCACCCAGGGGCCCTTTCGGTATGGTCAGTGGCCCCTCTAACCTACCCAGGGGCCCTTTGAGCTTCACAAGGGCCCTCTGGTCTGTCCAGGAGCCCTCAAGCCTACTCAGGGGCCTTTCAGATCTGGAAAGGGACTGCACTGGCTACTTTGTCGCCCTGCCGACATGCTCAGGGGTCTCTCCTCCGACCTTCCCAGGGGCCCCTCCGTGCTGATTAGGTGCTCATTCGACGTGCTCAGGGGGCACTCTGATCCACTCAGGGACCTTTTCGGCTTGTCCAGGGGCCCCTCTGACATGTACAGGGCTCTGTTGAACGTCCAAGGGCCATCTGGTCTTCCAGAGAGGGCCCCGGTGCCCCTAAAGAACCTCTTAAGTGCTTTAAATCCTCGAAAGACCACGCTTCGTGTGGTTCTCCGACTCTTATAGAGCCTATGATACCGCACTTCGTGCGGTCTCGTCGGCCCTTTTCGGCGCGCGTAGCGCGCCGAAAAGGATTCGCCAGGCCTCCCTCCAGGGGGAAGGGCGCTCCCACCGCTCCCTTGGCTATGTGCCTGGGATGGTCATTTGGTGATCCTGGTCGGGCAGGCTGGTTACTGTTTCGATTACAGCTCGAGTTTAAGACTGTGATGGGACGGCCCAGTCAGATTTCATCTGCAGGCCGCAGCTCACTTCTAAGAATTCACCAAGTCCATATTTCAGATGCTGGGTAAATGCTGCTCGAGAGGTTCTTTCGCTAGTAAAATGTTTTGAAGAGAGTTTTCCCGAACCATACGATGACCGCACGAGGCCTTTCTTTTCCAAACCTTGTATTTAAGTGCATGCCAAGGATGACTGGGATTTATGCTTAACCCAAATTTGCGAAAGATAATGGTGATGTAGCATACCAATTTAGCTCAGACAAGTATGCCTAGTGCATTTTCTAGATATTCCACAATGTATACTGCACATTTTTCATAAATATGTAATGGGTCTATAAAAAAAAAAAATCTACATATGACAACATTCATTACAAATAATTTCTGCCTCCGCACAATAAATGTTAGTCTGTCATAACTCTTGGTCTTCATCATCATCATCATCATCATCAAGTTTATTATTTTAAAACATATGTGTTTAGTACACATAAATTGACTTGGCGCAAAAGCTGAGAAGCTTAAATCAAGTCTTAGCTTGTTTTCACGAGTAACAGCGAGACACGGCTGAACAACCGGTTCGATTTTGCTCTCTTCTACTGATTGCCACAAACGAAACCATGCGTTTCCCGCTTAAATTTGATTCACATTGTACAATACCTGTGAATGTTACCTTTGCTTTAATTTGAGCTTGCTACCAACACAACGAAAACTCATGTTTCTACATTTTGGAGCTTCATTGTCACTAACAGTTTAAGCATACTTATATGATCAGGGCCGCGAATCACCCATGACCAGCGGCTTTCAACTGCGTGGAATTTCATGTGTTGGGATTGTTATTAGTTTGTGGCGTGATAAATGTGACTGGCAAAGCCCCGCGAGCGATTTCATTAAATGCGTATATTGCTTTATACCATTTCTGGCACAAATTCAGGGAGTCCATTTTATTTGGCGGAGACGCGGAGAAGCCGATCTCATAATGATTCGCACAACAACATAGGCATAATTAGCATAAGCAAATGGAAACAGGGACCCTCAGATTATTTGTACATCCAAAGTGAATGCTGAGAACACTTATAGAGGCTGAAGACGTCGCATACATATCCAGTAACGCTGGATGGGTGGTTTAACAAAGAACATTGTATACTGAACGGTCAACCTTATATCGTTGCTTTGTCCGCTTCAAGGAAGTGCACTGGATTTAAATTTGCATTTTTATAGACATCTAACGAGACTCCCCTTGCTCCTATCTCCTACTTAACCTTCAGCTAAATCAGGAGGATGGTGGGGGTCGATCGTCGAGTGGTTTGTGTACCGACCGAGAGGTCCCGGGTTCGGGCCGCTGCCACTCCCCATTCCCCAAACGTGACCCACATATAAATGCACCGTCTCCGTATACCTTACCTAAACAAAATGATTGGTGGAACATTAGGCTAAGGCATTCTTAACCTCTACGGGTGGAGTATGTGTCTGGAGTTCTCCCATCTTAGCGATGCAGCTTCTGGTGTCTCCCGAGCATGCTATATTCCCCAGGGGGTGAATATGTGGCCCTGCTGCAGACAACAGTAGCGTGCGGTAAATGGCAGCTGCGATAAACACGCCACATGATGGAAGGGGCTGGCTGAAAGCCGGCCAATCTCCCAGGGACGTGCTTACTGCTTTCTCACGGCGTTCTACTGACAAGCGGCAGCCTGCACAATTGGACCCTGGTTGGCGTGGCCGTGGAATAGGCTCAGCATGGTGACCCACCCAGACCCATATATGGTCCATTTCCTTTGTCATCGGTACTTGGAAATGACCCGTCGTCTTTTAGCTGTCCTATGTAGACAGGATCACTGAAATAA
The DNA here is from genome assembly GCA_014673585.1 of Semibalanus balanoides. NCBI lineage: Eukaryota > Metazoa > Arthropoda > Thecostraca > Balanomorpha > Balanidae > Semibalanus > Semibalanus balanoides. Next base: position 30,897 of record VOPJ01015579.1, on the reverse strand, counting down.
GCAGGACAGGAATAATTATTGTAAAATTTGCGTTGGTGAAAATGAAGCCGATATTTTTTCAGTTCATAGCCACAACAATGCAAGGATGTAGGAACGTCACCCAGGGCGAGAAGTGGGGGACAGTGAAACTTCGATCTCATCTTGAAAGAAAACCAATCAGCCTTCACTTAAAATACAAATCATTAAAAATAGGCTCGTCTCGCCTTGGCAAAACTTTTGCAATACAAATTCAACACCAAACAAAATAACAAAAACACGGACAAAAGAGGGGGCAATGCCCCTTGGTCCTACGGCCTTTCACAATGCCGGCAAATTTCGGTTGATTCACTCATAAAACCTTTGGCAAGACAAAATGTAGCTGCAGCGCAACATGAAAGCAATAATAAGTGATCGAGGATATATATGTATGAAACCATGACGACGGTAATTAAACTTTATTTATTTCACAAAACTGTAACAAGTACCATGTTCGCTGCGATTGAGTTAAGGAATTCCTTCACTCAATCAATCACAGTGAACATGGTACTTGCTACTGAAAGCTTTGTGAAATAAATATAATTGAATTACCGTCGTCACTGTTCATAAAAGCAATATTGACTACGTTAGTGAGTAGTTGGTACACTGCCTGCATTCGATTCCTGAACTATGGTGGCATACCTCAGTAATCTCTTTCTAATGGTTCCTGAATAAGAAGCACTTGTCGTTGACCCATATTTACAGGCTGCAAAATGATCTCTTTCGATGAAAGCGTCATTTCATGATAAGTAAGTGTGCTTATTTCATATGCATCTATAGGTACAAGTTTAATCCAACAACACAATCATCTCCAAGGGCATTTAATGCACAATGATATAAATGAACAAGTCTTGGTTTTATTCTTATCATATTGAAGACTTCGTTAACACAGGAAATGTTCATTACAAATGTGAGGTGAAAATACAACTAAATGTTTGATGGAACAGTCCATATAATAAATACAAACATAATTGCACATGGCATACATATACAGCTTGAATATTGACATGTCATCTTGGTTGAAGCTTCCCACTAAAATGGTGGGGCCGAATGTGATATTTGCTTAAATTGCGTTGCTTGGTAGATCTGAAAAATGGCTTATATTAATGCCAGGCAACATTCAACCCTGACACAAGTTGCTGGGCGCAATGTTAAGTTGGTGGGGGAAATACAACGTTGGTGGAGCAGCGGCCCCATTATCTGAATAGGAAACTCCGCCCGAATACATCGTGAGCGCGAAGCAAATCATTGGTGACGTCACTCAGCCGGGCGCTGGACCGTATTGATTGGCGACTCAAACACCAATTATCTACAAACTGCAGAAGAACGGGTGTGAATTTCAAATGCGTTCACTGAAGCCTGATAGATCACGTCATTTGGAGGCGATGCAGACATATTAAATCGCCAGTAGAAATTATGACAACACTTAAATTCATCGCTTTAATTAGACATTTTTAAATTTTTATTGAAAAATTTGTTTACATCTTTAATGAAACATTTTACATTGTAATGCCACATGTGTATGTGCTTAATAATGCATTAACATTGAAATGCTTTATACAAAACCAGCGAAGCAAAAGCTGTAATGGCAGGATTTCTCTCCGAATGTGTTTAATCATCGTCCGTACTCAATGTTTAAGTTTAAACAGAAGCGTTGAACTTTGCATCCCCAATATTGTCTTTGCATCACCAATCCTTCTTAGACTTCCACCGAACCAGTCTTAGTTCTCAGTAGTTTGGTTTATTAGTGCTTGTGCGAAGAATTCGTAGATGTATTATTATGTCAATTGAATGATCTTTCCTCGAATATAAAAAGAATACAGTTTGAAATTACACTGCATTAATGATTTGATCACAGATACTCATCAGAAAAAATAGCTAAAACAGTTTGTGTTTTAGTTAATTCCTTATGATGAAGATATCGAAGATATCTATCGAAGATATCAAAGCTTTAATAAAGTGATAATTTCAAACAATGCTCATTTTAATTTTTGAGGAAAGGTCATTTAATTTACATATTAATTTAATTCCCAGAAAGTTAACCCGCGCCTGCTGGGGTATTCAGCCGAACGCTGGGAGGGGCAGATTCTGCTCCCCCCCCACACACACACGTTATCTTCCGCACAAAAAACAGCAGCGAGACGCACAAGGCGGCAATCGAAAGCTCTCAATGAGACGCATCTAAAGCATACACGAAATGTTCAAAATAAAGCCACACGTCAGGTCACGGTCAGGTCAACGGTCAAAATTGAGATATTTGAGTTTCGGGCACTACTCATTTAGCCTTTGATGAGACTTATGTATTCGCATTAAGTGTTAAAGTGTTCTCAAACAATGGGCGTAGTTTTCTAGAAACTTTGGGTGGCCTAGCAGGCAAAAAATCGCCTAAAACACTTTAAAAATCAACAAGATACATATTATCCACAGATTGTACCACTTCCTCGTTCCAATTGGGGAAGGGCTGAAGCCCCACACAAACTGAATAGGATCCTACACCCCGCTCGCAAAGGTTGAAATGCTCTTCCCCATCAGCAAAAAAATTGTAAGCCAAAGGTCAACGGTCACGATAAGGTCACAAAAGTCACTATTGGGCAAGGATCTACGAGAGTCATGCCACACATTTGGATGGTTTATTTTACATGTATAATTCAGTAGTGGAAGTCATTTTCATGACCTGAAACCATATAAGTTAAAAGTCATGTAAAATCAGACGAAAATTTGTTATCAACTACATCCTTACAAGTTACAACAAACAAATATTTAAAAATCCTTCAAGTTAAAGACGATGAAAATTGCACATTCTGTAAACAAAAGCCTGAAACAAGAGCTCATATGTTCTGGCATTGTCCCAGAGTTCAATCATTCATCAATTACATTAAAACAGATATCGAGAGAGGACATAAAATAAACTTGAATGTGGATCCTAAAACTTGGTACCTTCCGACAAACTTAAGTGCAATAGAAACCTGTATAATCACATTAGCAAAACTTGTCCTTTACGAGGCACGCTGTAAAGAAACCCAGCTGAACGGCAATCACTTAAAGAACAAATTGAAATGGGAAGCCGAAATAGAATATAATGCAGTTAGATTAGCAAACAAACGGGATATGTTTGACAAGAGGTGTGGGCTTTTAAACATATTTCACACACAGGCGGACTGACAAACAGCATCCAAACGTTATCCAAAGGCCCGCACACGCACTGCAGCACACGCACACGCACTGCAGCACGCACACACCAACACACGCACACATGCACACCCTTGTGCGGTCATCCGCTTCCGTCGTCCCAAGATGCTGCGAGTGTGTCGGTCGTGATTGGCGGGTCGGCCGGTTCTGAGTGTGACCGACTGGGTCTGCGCCGCAGCGCGCTGTTATCAGCGGTGTGACCTGGCTGCCGCCGCCGCAGCCGCAGCCGCCGTCCGGGTTGTCGCGGCTGTCAGCGCCGCCGGTGCCGGTGCTGTTCATTTCTAGGGAGACCAACGTAGTGTGTATTGTGTGCAGTGACATTGCTCGTTTCCTAAGTGTGACTGGTTGGTTTCTTTATTGCGATGTTACGTATCTATTTTGTGTATGGAAGTTATGTAATGTGATTAGTGGGTTTTAGGGGTGGGGGTGATGGTTCCCTTTGTTTTGCGTGATGCGGTGTGTTCAATCGATATTGATGATTGCGATAAGAGCGATAAGCGTGCTTAGAAGTTGAAAAACGTGAAACATTGTATATGTGTTATTATGCAAAATACACCACTGGCGGGAGAAATATGAACAAAAACAAAAACTTTGAATTCAATAAACGAAATTAAAGAAGCTTGTTTCTAGACCAATTTGGTTACCGAAATACAGCGGTGTCATTTATTGGTATGTATCTGGTCAGTGGCCACTAAAAGACAAAAAAAGTAACTTTAAAGAATGCGCGGTGAGATACTTATATTAAGGGTTAGGGATAGAGTTCAACATGGCTGCACTTTTTCTTGGCCTAGCCGCCCCACAGCCATGGCATCATAGCCACAGCCAACCACAGCCACTTCCAAATGTCAATGGTCGGCCGTTGGCCAGCCGTGATAATTTTGTAAATTCATATTATGTGATTATTTCCAGTCTACTGTTATGGCAACATGCCAAAGCTTCTTTTAACCATGATTGGTATGATAAGATTGATGCAAAACAAAAATCCCAGGTAGACTATGCAGCCACAGCCGTAGCCACAGCCATGATCTAAAGATTTTCCAGTCCGGCCCACCCCATTAGCCATGGGGTTCGGCCAGCCATGGGGATAGCCGCCCCACGTAGAACTCTAGTTAGGATAGCCATAAGTCAGCCAAAAATGGCCAATATTGCTGGAAATTTGGTTTTTGGATTATCGTCTGGACTTTATTCTCTCATATCTAATCCTCTCGTTTAATAAATAAAAGAATTGTTGATTTTTGGATTTTTGTAGGTAAATGTAATCCTGACCATTGGAAAGAAAACATAATTTCCTCTTTTTTCCGTTTTCCGTTTACTTCGATTCGATTTTTCAAACGTATGATTCCAACATTATCGATTCACCAAAAAGGCATGAAAGCCAGCATAATACGCCACCCAAAAATGTGTTCAAATGTACGTCGTTGTGTTTGCATAATATGAAGTTGAATGCTGCTTTGTACACGATTATGACATTTGTTATCTCACGAACAGTGCTCAATTTCATAAAAAAATATGTTTAATATTTGGGCTGATGACGTCATATGAAGGAATTTTTGGGGAAAAAAGAAAAACCTTTCACTGTTATAAGCAGGACTAGTGTATGGCTAATGTATGGCAAAGGTAAACCAAGTTCGACTGTAATCAACCATTACAAAGAGGACTACGACAGTCGGCTCACGGCCACCATTCAAATACATTGGGGCTGGCGATGTTTACAGATTTGCAAAATCAAACTCGAATTCTCTGTGATTCGACCTCAGTGGTTTGTTTTTAACTATATACCATACATATTTCAATGCCAAGCACGCAAAATGGCTATCTCAACTCAAATCTTATGTTAAGGTGGGACAGTCCCTTTAAAACGTAATTAACTCCCAAAGTACTACTTATATTTCAATGACATTTTGTATGAAGACGTATACAAATTGATGCAGCATATAAGGTATAAAAGTTTCAGGTCGATATATATATATATATATATATATATATATATATATATATATAATGTTCTTTTAGTAAAAAAGAAAATCCTGGAGGGGAGATATTGTCCCCTTCCCCAGCGGGTTGTGGTATAAGCTGTGATAAAAATTGACATGTGTGTGAGCGGGTGTTCCTGCTTGCCACATCCCGCATCCACGTATTCCGTGCGTTGTGTGAGGAAATGTGGGGGCGGGCAGATGGCACGTTCTTATTTAGCGAAAGTTGCACCCAGAAACCGTTATTTTGATCGGTGATTTTGTCATGAGCATTTGGTATTCGAGCATTTGGTAGCCACCGCCTTTCCACAAGTCAGGGTTGGGCTCTGCACTTGCGCACGTGCACACCCCTATTATATATCTCAGGAACGGCTGAGTCGATTGTGTTCAAATTTGGTGTGTGGTTAGGGACCTCTCAGCCACCACTTTCCCACAAGTCAGGGGTGGGCTCTGCACGTGCAAGTTGAAATTCATCATACATTTCATTCGCGCTCGCTCGTTCATCGCTAACTACGGCGGTTTACTGGTAGTACCTATGCATACAAATGTGTTGTATCTGTATTGTTTAACATGATGAGCTTCCTGAACAGTCTAGAACACCATTTTTGGCACCTTCTTTCCAATACTGCATAAATTGTTTAAATTCCCCTCCATTGTCAGCCAATCGGCGATATCGGTTGCGAGCTGCGCCGCGATGAGCTGTGTTCAGACCGGCAGCAGTCTAAGAACCAGTGGCGCTCGAGTTCAGCCACCCTGCCGGCTAAATATACCCGCCCCAGCCGTCTCAGGTCGGGTGCTTGCCTCCCTCGCGCGTGTGAGACACACCCTAGGCGGACGGACGCGCCGCAGCGGGGCGGCGCCTGTTGACTTTGGACCGCTGCGCAGACTGACTCGGAGCGGCAGGTGGACTCAGTCCGCCGAACGAAAGTGCGCCGAAAGAGCGGAAACAGGGAGGGAGGGGCGCTGAAGAGCGGAGATGAGGGAGGGAGAGAAGGGGAGAAGAGCGGTGAGGAGCGAGGTACTCAGTCTGCTGAGGGAAAGTGTGCCGAAGAGAGGCATGAGAGAGGAAGAGGAGAGGAAATATAACAGAGGAGAAAGATTATCAGTCCACCAACGATTGCAGACAGAAGAGCGAGTTAAGAAAGAGAAGAGACAGGGAGAGAAGCCCCCTCCCCCAGAGAACCCTCCCCACAGGTAGAGAAGAGAGCTGAGGACTGAGGAGTGCAGAGGAGCGAGGGTGGGTTGGCCGACAACCGTTTCCCGATCCTGTTTGTGGTGATGACTCAGCGCGAGTGGCCGGGGCACGCATTGTTAGCATGCTCGTGGAGATGTCAGACGCACTGAGCTCCGCAGCTCCGTGAGGCGCGTTCCAGGACGGCTAACGGGCGGCGTCCTATCCTCGTGGAGATGTCAGACGCTGACTGGGCTCCTCAGCTGGGTGTGAGGTGCGCTCCTGCACCGTCCTGCGCTAACGGGCGGCGTCCTATCCTCGTGGAGATGTCCGACGCTGACTGGGCTCCTCAGCTGGGCATGAGGTGCACTCCTGCACCGTCCTGCGCTAACGGGCGGCGCAGGACGGTGCACTGTCAGAACTGAGTGCAGATCATGCTGACCAGCGAGACCGCTTCACTCGGCGGCTCGCTGGGCGGCAATCAGACCGACGCAGGGATATGATTGTTGCAATCGACAGTAATCAGCGCCATGACCACTTCACTGCCCGTAACCGGCCAGCGGTAATGGTCTGGCGCTGATGAGATGAACCGCTGTTGCCACAAGTCGTTAATGTGGCAGACGGGTTTCTATAGTTATTTCTGAAGCTTAAGTGCGAGTAGCTTGGAGAGCGAGAGGGGTCATCGAGGTTCATGCCTCCTCGACAGTATCCTTACCGCTTAGCTGTAATGTTCTAACGTGCCTAAACTTTTCGAAAGACCAGTCAATAATATAAATATTGGTAGATACCAATACCCAGTTGTGTGTTGACCATATTTCCTTATAAAAACTCGAAATATCTACGATATAGAAAAATAAACAAGGTACCGGCCATAAACCGACCTCGATCCAAGTGTCTCTCCGAGCCTCGCTCTTTTCAGTCCCAGCTTTTATTGCAAATAAATCGACCATCACTCGTTCTGTTCTGTTCTGATGTTCTGTTCCAGCTCTGTTCTGTGATTGCAGATCGCAGCCCCGAACTGAATTATTAACCCAGACCGTTGGACCACCACGCTGCTAGCTGGTCAGATCGGAGCTAGCTGATTGCAAATCAAAGTACCCTCGCTTGTTCACCCCTGGGCTCTGATGGCTCATCGCTGTTCGCTGTATACCATCATTTGTTCATCTCCAGTTCACACCCTGAGTGATTTGGGCGGGGCTCTGACTTTCACAACAGGTGGCACCGTGCCAAAAACAACGTTATGTTGGGGTCGATGTGTTTGTTTTGGGTTTCATGTTGGAGCAATCTCAATATAGCCCACCGTGGTGTAGACGCGAGTCTAAGCAACGTTCGTGTGCACTGTGCAGCTCAGGCATGGACAACGCACAAACGTAACTGGCCGAGGCAGACCACCATTCCCCCACCACCTCTACAGGCAAACTAACTATCATCCCATCTCGAACTGACCGAAGGCAGGCATGTTATCCAACCAAAGATTTTTGTGATCCTTTGCATCCTTTGCGCTGATCGCCAGTCACTACTTCCCACATGGCTCAATGCAGCCATCAGCCCTGTCACCGCTATCGTCCATTGGCGAACGTCATTAAAGCTGTCTCCAGTGAACCCCCATGATCGCCATCACAAGCGGCATCGATCGTCGATACCGGGAGCATCACTGTCCATGCTGAGGCGGTAGCCGGAAGCTCACACGCGTCCGTCGATCGAGTCGTGAGTGATTCCTGATACAGTCTGGCCGATATTGAGTCCAGCTCGTCCCGCCCCGCCCGGGCCGCCTGGCGTCACCCAGATTGATGATCAAGTTAGACGCAGGGCAGCGGGGAGTTCGCTGCTGCCTTCTTCAGACTCTGGTTTTTGCTGTGGCAGGGATCGTTCGAGTATAGACGTGGGGCGGACGGGGAGCTCGCTGCTGCCCCTTAGACTCTGGCTTTGCTGTGGCAGGGATCGATCGAGTTAGACGCGGGGCGGCAGGAATTTTTCTGCTGCCTCTTGGACTCTGGTTTGCTGTGGCAGGGATCGTTCGAGTTAGACACGGGGCGGCGGGAGCTCGCTGTGCCCCTTAACTCTGGTTTCCATGTGCAGGGATCTTCGAGTTAGACAGGGCGCGGGAGTTAACTGTGCCCTTTAGACTCTGTTGCTGTGGCAGGGATCTTCGATAACACGGCGGCAGAATTTTTGCGCGCTCTATGGACTCTGGTTTGCTGTGGCAGGATCAGTTCGAGTAGCACACGGCCGCGGGGGAGCTCGCTTTGCTGCCCCTTAGACTCTGTTTGCTTGGGCAGGATCGATTGAGTTAGACGCCGGGCGGCAGGAATTTTTCTGCTGCCTCATTGACTCTGTTGCTGTTGGCAGGCATCGATCGAAAAGTTACACGCGCGGAGCTCGCTGCTGCCCCTTGTACTCTGGTTTGCTGTGGCAGGGATCGATCGAGTTAGACACGGGGCGGCGGGGAGCTCGCTGCTGCCTCTTGGACTCTGGTTTGCTGTGGCAGGGATCGTTCGAGTTAGACACGGGGCGGCGGGGAGCTCGCTGCGGCCCCTTGACTCTGGTTTGCGTGTGCGATCGATCGAGTTAGACGCGGCGGCAGGAATTTTCTGCTGCCTCTTGACTTCTGTGCTGTGGCAGGGATCTTCGATTAACACGTGCAGAATTCTGCTGCTGCTACTGACTCTGGTTTTCTGTGGCAGGGATCGTTCGAGTTAGACACGGGGCGGCGGGGAGTTAACTGCTGCCTCTTGGACTCTGGTTTTCTGTGGCAGGGATCGTTCGAGTTAGACACGGGGCGGCGGGGAGTTAACTGCGCCTCTTGACTCTGTGTCTTGCAATCCCGAGTAAACCGGGCGGCGAGATTAACTGCTGCCTCTGACTCTGGTTCTTGTGGCAGGATCGTTCGAAGTTTAGACACGGGCGCGGAGTTAATGCTGCCTCTTGACTCTGGATTTTCCTGGCAGGAATCCGTTCGAGTTAGACCACGGGCGGCAGGAATTTTTGCTGCGCCTCGTTGGACTCTGTTTGCTTGGCAGGGATCTTCGAGTTAACACGGCGGCGAGCTCCGCTGCTGCCCCTAGACTTGGTTTGTGTGGCAGGGATCGTTTCGATTAGACACGGGCGCGGGATTAATGCTGCCTCTTGACTCTTGTTTCGTGGCAGATCTTGAGTTAGACCGGGACGGGGAGTTAACTGCTGCCTCTGGACTCTGGTTTCTGTGGCAGTCGTTCGATAGATACGGGCGGCGGGGATAACTGCTGCCTCTTGGACTTTGTTTCTGTGGCAGGGATCGTTCGAGTTAGACACGGGGCGGCGGGGAGTTAACTGCTGCCTCCTGGACTCTGGTTTTCTGTGGCAGGGATCGTTCGAAATAGACATGCGAGTCGAGTCCAGGGGAGGGTTACTGCTGTCTCTTAGGAGCTGGTTCAACGGGGCTTGGCAGGACAATAGGTACTGACGGTACGGACCATATGGGCCAAGATGAACAGCGCCAACATCCAGCTCGAGATTCTTACACTCTTCCTTTTTGTTTGGTTAGCGATCGCTTACCGGAGGATATGAATTATGATACACATTTCACTCTTAGACATGTATTATTATTACAAGTGGAATAATACATACAGTGGAAAGCGACAGTATTAATTGCTTTCCGCTAATCAAATTTTCGACAGCATCGCACTTCACTTACGGCTATCACAATTGCTTGTTGATGTTCATAGAAAAATCTCATCAAGTTTCTTTTCACTTTCCTCGGATGACCAACACAAAAATTGTCTTTTTAAATGCATGGTGACACGATTGCATTTTATTTCAGTTTAAATATCTTGATATGCAAACATTAATATGAAGATATACGATTATTCCAAATGAAATAGGCCAAATGAATTAGGGCAACGAATGTGCGGACGATTTATGCGTCATCAAGCCCAACACACAAATTATTAAATCCAGGACCACCTCACACGAGTTAAGAGGACTTAACGCCTAACATCAACAGAAAGCGGCTCTAATTAGAATCGCTAACAGCGCTCCTTCACCAGAAATCGATTGCTTGTTGACAGCGGTCGCTCGTTATGCTGAAACCATTCGCGCGTTTCAGTACATATCTGAAAAGCTGCGATTAATTCCTCTGCACGTACGTCACCTAGAGTGTTGAGACGATGGCTGTTGTGAAGGCGCCATTCAGGCTGATGAGGGCTATACAGCGGAGCTGAGAAGCTCACTGACATCGCCTGGATCACGTTATGGCACCGACGGAGCCTCAGTGCGTCATACAGCCCGCGCTAGGGTGTGGAAATGACATGCCCATGGTCAGCCGCTGCTGCCAATGTTGTCAGCCTGGGAGCAAGGAGACATGGGTATAGTTAGAGTAACGAACCATGTAACGATGAACATTGAATACGATTTATGTTCATATTTATTTACAAAAAAAAAACAGCGTCAACAATTTGGTGACGAAGTCAAGTTTTGTTAGTTTGGAACGTTTTAAGAACGTCTAAGAACTCCTTCAAACGTCTTAGGAACGCATTTTCAAATAAGTTGCAGCATCCAAGAGAAGCCACATTTGAAAATAGCTTACACACATCAAAAGTATGAAAAAGCGTGAATGCTTTGAGATACAAAGCCTCAAACCGCAATTAATGTATTTGCAAAGAATACTCCCCATGTTATTTGTGTCTTTAATTTACGTCGGTGAGGTTAGATTTGTATTTCTTTTGTTAGTTATGCTTGCTATCCTGTAAAAATATAAGTTCTAAAGCCAGTTTCACAATGAGAGCAGAAAGTTCAAAGGCTTGTCTTCCTTATCAAAGGAAAGGAGGAAGCTCGACATTCATTTTCCAGACATCGGCCGCTTCGATCAACGGCACATCGCATCAATGTGAACGACTTTCGCTGAAAGAAAGCTCGTTATTTCGACGGTTTATGCGAACCAATATGCGAACTTCTTGCCCATTTTTCCGGCGTGAATCCGCTGAATCAATCCGTCTGCGCAGTGATCCCCAGGATGTCGGTCCTGAGCCGAGGCCCCGCTATTGAGCGGAAGTCGATTTCCAGTGGGATTTCCGCCGTAGCTTCCGGCGGAGGTCGTATTCTCGGCCACACACACGCCGGGAGACCGATCAAAGCCAATTACGGCGCGACGGAATGCAGTCAGAGTTGATGCAAGCCCGGTCGACGCTGCCATTTCGTTTGTTCGAATACATAAAACATGTAGAGTGGTCGGGGCCAGGCGAGCGAAATAACAACGCCGTGTTGTGGCCTCCGCGTGGGGAGCTGACGGAGCTGGGTTGTTTGTTATGCAGGGACGTTTCAGAGGCGCTCACATCTTTGTGGTCTCCGCGCGGGGAGACTGAGTTGGTGTGTTTGTTATGCAGAGACATCTCAGAGACGCAAAGGTCATTGCCTCGGACCACCAATTTAAAACGGGTGGAGCCTTTGAAACGATGCTGCCCTTGAACGACCCTGAACGAAATCCCACTAGCCGCTGCTGTGGCTAGGAACATCTCGCCACGCTTTCCTTATGACTAGGAGTATGTCTGATATCAACACGCTCGGCTTTTCCACCGCCATCGTTTTCGCCACCCCTGCCGGCCGGGTCTGGTGGCATTTTCCTCCGTCCTCCTTCCACTTGGCCGTCATCGTATTATGACACTCTGGAGGCGGGCGTTTCTCACAGCCTTGTCAGCGGCGGCCGGGCACGGGCGAGAAATATGCATAGGTCGCCGGCGCGTATATTGTGACTCAAAAGCGAAGGCGATGATCGAGGCCGTCCCGAGACATCACGGAATGGAAAACCTGACTGATGAGAAGGATTAGAGTGATACGGATATTATGCTATTATCACTTAAATATGAGCGTATTTAATCAACATTGTTTTCGGCACAGAGGACACTAATTTGTTCCGTCACACAATTGTTGGGTATGTGTGCTGAGCAACGACCCCTCAGGCTCTTATAGACCTTCACCGGCTGGGGTCAGCCAGGTAGAATGAGCACTCAACAGGCTCACTAGCGGATCCAAGGGGCCGGCAGGGGCTTTATCCCCCCCCCCCATATTGCCTGAAATCGGCGAAATTTTACACATTTTCCAACGTAGAAGGAAATATAATAAACTTTACACAAAGGCATGTATGTTTTAAACAGTTCAATAAGGTACAAGAAAGCCAAATTCAATTAGTTGTTCAAATTTGTTGAAAATGTTAAAATGTAGCCCCCCCCCCCTCTCCTCCTAAATCACCTGCATCCCACCTTCTGGATCCGCCAGTGAAATGGCTCGTGCTCTACAGCAATTTTAACAAGTGGGACGGCATAAAATGTAACTGGCGTTGTAACTTACATGCGTTATCAACTTTCCAATACGTATTTTCGTTTTTGAATGTTTACGTTTATTTGATGAAATGTAAGGTCAGAACGCATATGGAGCCCCCCCCAAAAAAAAGACATGTTTTTACTTGTTTATGCTTAGCACTCTTGGGCAGAGATATAGAAACATGAAATTCAGTAGCGGAGCCTCTTATCAGCCTCTTATCACTACGTACATTAAAAATATATATATTACTTCATTCTGACTTCTTAGAGAAAGCCATGTTTACAATTTGTCTCATTTTCTACGAAATTATTCAATTTTGTTAAGCCTTCAATGTAAGCCAGAATGATTCCCATTAGGAATATTAAGTGCACCGGTGTAGATTTGGATACTTTTGTCCCCCCCCCAATTATTTCAAATTTTAGCATTATGCGTATGGCGTTCGTTGCATGGTAAGGATGGAACTAGAAACTATAAAGTTGGCATTGGGGCCTCCCAATCATTTTCAGAAAATAACGCCCCTTATTGGGTGTCTTGCAACATAATCCCCCTCAGTTTCTTCCCCAATGAGCTCCCTATAAGGGTATATTGCAGGCATATTATAAGAAGAATCAGCGGAAAGGGGGATCTATCGGGGGAAGAAACTGGGATGATCTAGGTACAAGACCCCTAACATTCCTAAAGGAATCATTATGGTTTTTAGTGATTCTTTTAAGAGCGATAGATCAATAAAAAGCCAAAGTTTGTTTTTGCCGAGTTATAATCGCCTGTGACTGTTTTCCAGAGCTTTAGATAATGCAAACCATCCTTTTGGCCGAGGTATGTTCCAGCGAACTTCCTTCTCCTGGTCGTTAGCGTGGGTCTATCCCACTTATCTTCAGCCGGTCTGGATGTTATGACTCATATAAGCACGCTGGAAAGGACATTAGCAGAGCAAACCTGAAAAGCAACTGTGATGTCGTGTTTCAGACAGCACAAACTTCCCATTCCTGCTTCTCATTGCATTGCAATCCAATGTTACCTGGCCAAGCGTTAGACGTGTTAGACGTGTTAGTTGTTGGCAGTCTTCAGAGGTCGTTTTCAATGGCGACCATTCGCAGGTTAATTATTGTTTGAGGCAAATTTCCAAGAAATGATTTGTATTTGTATAAAACGTATTCAATATATTATTCGGTTAAGCACAAGATTGTTTTTCTATGAAAAAATACTATTATAAATAATGGTGTTGTTCCAAATATATTTGAAATAGCCTTCGGTGACGTCATGGTCACACAAAGTTGTCACATTACTCATACGAATAATTCGAACAGTGCACATGCAGATTTCGCTCATTCACTCACATACTAGCCGTTTTCACGATGGCTTATTTTGCGCGAAATGTTTTAAAACATTTTCAAGTGTTTTAAAATGTTTTAGTATGAAAGTTTTAGTATACGTATCCATTCCTTAAGTACATAACTTTTGCATAAACGATTTTTGTCTTGAAATGCCTCTTAGAATTTTGTATATGTTTGGTAAGAACTAGTATGTTTACATAAATTGCGGTTGGTGGTAAAAAAATTAGCAAGAGTATTTAGAGACCGACTGGAAACGGAGTGAAAAATTGTGCCTGTTTGGTAGTAATTATGCATATGTTAATTGTGATGTTTTTAATTGTGTTAAGTCATTATGGTAGCATGGCGTGACTTTTCCTCTTGGCCCATAGGGTTTACAGTTATAATGCCACTTTTTAAGCCAAGTTTTCGAGACTTTCTTCCAGAAAGCTTCAGATTTGTAATCATAGAAATATAAGACTGAGCGTAATTTATTTCGATTTTGGGATCAAAAATGTCAAGCCAAACCAACGTTGGGTCCTTCACGCTACTGAAAACTTTCAGAAGACTCCGAGAACATTTTAATCTCGGGCACGCTATTGGTCGCTCAACAACCGACTCCCTTGATTCTAATGGACTCGCCGGCAGCGATCGTTTTCCTAGCGCATTATTGCGCCATGCGAAGGCAGACCTGTGATGCCATGAACGCTGCCAGATTGACGTAACTAGTATGGCGGTATGCTTTCACTGCAACGAATGGACTACTATGAGGCATTTCTTTAGAAACGGACTATTTTGTAATCACTAATTTGTAATGAGCTCAATTTCATGTTTCCATAACTCTTGAATAATTATAAATATCGCCCTAATTAGTAATTTATTTTTCATTGGAATTATCGTATACTAAAACTTCCATACTAAAACTTTTTAAAACATTTTAAAATGTTTTAAAACATTTCGCGCGAAATAAGCCATCGTGAAAACGGCTATTATCAGAGTAACATGTCAGACCCGACATGTTACACTGATCAAACTATTCGATAATCCTTTCAAAGGTTTTATTGTCAAACCGAAAACCGGTCTAAGAAAAATAAATGCTTCAGATCGAACAGTTTGACGGACAAGGAGAGTCTTCTTTAAAACACATATACAAAAGTAATCAAGATTAATATGTATTTTATTTTACGGAGACCGCCGAGGCCGGCAGAAAGACTCAAAACGTGTGGTATATTTTGAATAGGAAAAGTTACTCCAAGAATTGAACTCTGATATCTGAAATCAGGACGTTGTTTTCTCAGTGTATCTATATTTTGAATGGGGAGAGTTACTCCAAGAATTGAACTCTGAGACCTGAAATCAGGACGTTGCTTAATCAGTGTACCTATCTCTGCCTGCCTCTGTCTGACCCGACACGCCCTCCTTCTGTTGCAGCCAGCGATGTCGGTACGTAGTCGCCAGCACCAGGGATTGGCGTTTGATTGCACCAACGAGGTCGGTAAGCAGCCGATGGTGCCAATTCCACCGGGAGGGGGGGGGGCGCTCAGACATTCAGCACTCACCGAACTTCGCTGAAAGTCAAAACATTTCGCCGAACACTGCTGGATGACAAAAAACTGCAGCACTGAGTAGTGAGCGCTGGAAAATCCTGTGTCGAGTATCGAGGTCTCAATCATTCCTTTAGCACTATTCCCACTGAGTCACGAGCTAGGAATGATTCCCAATGCACAGGAGGATATAAATACAAAAATGACAAACAAGTACAACATGTCTGGGTGATACTATTAAGAACTAGAAAGCATCCTCTAACACAAGGTGACAAATCACACCCATGGTTATACAAATTAGCGATGATGTCGGCTGCAGGCACGTAGCCAGGATTTCGTCCAGGGGAGACAGCGATCAAAAGGGCCCTTATCGAGCGCTGAAAGGCCCCTTAAAAAATGGATATGAAAAACTCTACGTGTTTCGGCCACTTTATTATGTGATGCACCTTTTTTCTTCAACTTTTGATGAGCTGGATTGCACCAGGACGCTAAGGACCCTCAGAGAGGCCCATGAACCAGGCACGTAGCCAGGATTTTGTCAGGGGGCGGCGCCTCAAAAGGGTCTCTACCAGACACATAGCCAGGATTTCGCCCAAGTGGGGGGCCGACTCGAGAGGGCCCATTCCCGAGCGTTAAAAAGGCCCAGCAGAACGGATGAAACGGTCTGCTCCCTCCGTATTGGTAATGGGCCCATTTGGTAAGTTCATGGGCCTTTCTGACCCTCCCAGGAGCCCTTTCTGTCTAGTCAGGGGCCCTTCTGACCTGCACAGGGACCTATTGAACTTCTCAGGGTCCCTCTGGTATGACTAGGGGCCTTCTAGCCTGCTCAGAGGCCCTTTCGACCTGGTAAGGAACTGCGATGGCTGCTTTTNAAACGAGCAACCAGGTCATCCTGTGACACCTGCCGCACCGGGGGAGCGAGACGGGCAGCAGAGCAGAGGTTCCGGACCTTGGTGACGCCGGCCTCGAAGTCCGCCACTCCATCCGCCACCAATGCGGAGCGGTGCTCAGCCGGGAGAGCTGCCAAAAAGTGGGTAAATAACAACCCATCCAGTGGCTGGCCAGGGAACGCCTGAGCGACCAGCTGACGCCAGTTAGATCAGACACGTAGAAAGAATGACTCTCTGAATGCCCACCGACCTGGAAAAACACCCCAGTCGAACGACCCAGGATAACAGCTGATTCCTGTACGCTGTTGCGTTGCGCGCGTTGCTGTCTGAGCCAGGGCGGCTTGCTGGAAAGATAAATTCAAACACCATCCTTTGAAAGCAACTAATAGAGCTTCCTGTCCAGCAAGCATTTCCTGTCAGCGTTTCCTTGTGTTATTGACTTGAAGGAGAAGTGTTTGATTTTTGCTCCCAACAGCGCCGTCCGCTCTGTGTCGGCTGAAGCTGTCTCCGTTGGACAGGCAGTGACCGGATGCGATGTATCTGTGGCACCAGGTACAGAGACGACGGTGCAAGGGTTTGCTCATACGTGTCATTTTGAAGGTCCTGTTCGGATTGAGCCTGTGTATGACCATTCCAGGGTTTTAGAAGGAGTTCCGTTCGGTATCAGTGGTGAAGCACGGTCGTTTTCTGTTCTGGTGCGAAATGTGTCTGCTTCTTACGTAACCATTCCTCGTCATGTTCCGCTCGGTGATTTAGAGGTGGGCTTCGCGGAAGAGCAGGCTTCGTCTACGCCATCGAGTACACCAGCCGATGTTTCTCAGCTGGCTGATCTCAAAGGTAGTAATTTAACAGAGTCTCAAAAGAATGATTTATTTTCCGTTCTGTCTAAGTATAATGCTATGTTTGACGGGCATATCGGGCTGACGACGCGGTGACTCACTCGATAGACACGGAAGACAGTCCGCCGGTGAGGCTTCCTCCGCGTCGGATTCCGCACCATCTCCGCTCCGGGGTGAAGGACCAGATTGATGATTTGGTGCGACAGGGCATTTTAGAGGAGTCCAGAGGCACCTGGTCGTCTCCCATCTGCGTAATCCGCAAGAGTCGGTTCGTCCTGCAGATTTGTGCGGACCTCCGTGCCGTCAAACAGTGTAACTCGGCTGCCGGTGTACCCCATTCCTAGAATTGATGATATTTTAGATGCGCTGTCTGAAAGTTCTTTGTTTTGTGTTTTAGATATGAACAGTGCATACTACCAGATCGAGATCGATGAACGGGACCGAGACAAATCTACCATCATCACTCCGTTTGGTGCGTGGCGGTACCGCCGACTGTGCTACGGTATGGCATCCGGTCCGACGACGTGCGCCCGCCTTCTCGATATTGTGCTCCGTGATCTCCCACATTCAACATGCTGCCATTATTTCGACGATATTATTGTTCACGGGTCGTCATTTGCTGATGTGTTGGGGAAGCTGGATTGGAATGCTGGGCAGGTTAGATGAGGGCTTGTTCGGACATTGAAGTTTAGAGAAGTGTGCTTTGTTCCGTGAGTCAGTTCCGTTCTTGGGCCATGATCGTTGTCAGCAGCTGGTCTATCTGGCTGGAACCCAGCAAAAGTCGACAAAGGTAGAAACTGGGGGCCTGTCCCCTCACTGCCAAGCATTGCCTCCGTTTCTTGGGGCTGGCGTCGTATTTCCGCAAATACATTAGGGACTTTGCGATGTAGTGCGCTCTAGTGAACTTGACCAGAAAGAGCGTGCCATTCGGTGGGAGCGAGGGGAGCAGTCGGCATTCGACACGCTTAAAGCCGCGCTGCTGTTCCTCTCAGTGCTGGCGTCACCTCAGTTTCGGTGCCGTGCTGGCGAGTTGATACTGGAATGTGACGCGTCCGACTCGGCTATAGGCGGTGTTCTCTACAAGTTGCAGGATGGCGAGGAAAGAGTTTGTGCTATGGCAGTCACCGCTGTCTTAAGGCGCAACAAAACTACTCGACGACGAGAATAAGAGCTGATTTGCCTTGCGTGGCATTTGGTTCAGCAGGTCCAACTTACCTGTTGGACAATTTCAGCTTCGTTTCTGACCATGCCAGCCTGCAGTGGCTCCTTAACTTTTCTAGAAATCCACAGGAATTCTGGCTCGTTGGTTTGAGATTTGTTCCGAGTTTAAGTGTCCAGAGTGGCGTGTTTCGCCCGGGGACTCATCACGTTGGTCCCCGTGACGCACTCAGTAGGCGCCGCACCTGAGTGGTTACTGAGGCGGGGCACGCAGACCGCTCCAGTGAAGGAGAAGGATGAATGTAGACGCGTCTCCGCCATTCATGGTCTAATAGTTACCTGAGTTCTGAGCAGGACAAAGACCAGTGATCGCGGGGGAAGTGACAAAGTTTCTATCGGAGGACGTAAGCCACACAAGCGCGAGCGACTGACGCCTTCTGTGGCGCTACCTATCCCCAGTGGTCGCGCCTCGCCTGATTGATGGGGTTTGTATCGAGTTTTCCGCAGGCCCCCGGAGACGATGATCAGCTGCAGGTGTGGTACCGCAGAGGCCTCGTGCCTGGTGCTCTGGCTCGTGCACGCGGTCCGACGGAGGTCACTACAGCGCAGACAAGCGTTTCAGCTCAATCCGTCTTCGCTTGTCTGGATTGGAATGGCTGAAGGAAACGTTTTGACTTCTTGTGCCAATGTCCCCGATGTGCTGCGCGGAATGTGCCAATCCGGCGCCCGAGCACCGTTGGGTGATTTAAGCCGTCGCTCGAGAAGTCGTTCTGGGACTAGATATCCTGTCTGGTCTGGCCTGGTCACCGCCCAAGGTCACCGACACCTGCTGGTGTGCGTGGACCATTTCTCACGATGGGTTGAGGCTTATCCTTTAAAAACACAAGAGGCATCGGAGGTTGCATCGGTTTTTGTATCGGAATTTGTTTCGCGTTATGGATGTCCGGTTCGTGTCCACAGAGACCAGGGAGGGTGTTTCACCCAGGGAGTCATGCAGCACGATCATCCGTCTGCTGGGCTTATAGCAGAGGTCGAAAACCACAGCCATCGATGGAAAACTCCAAGTGCGAGACGCGAGTGAACAGAACGCTGCTCGGCATTGCTCGCAAGCAATTCTGGCCGATCACGAGCCACCATGAGTGGATTTACTGCCGCTTGCTGCTCTAGATACCCGTTCGCAAGTTGCACCCGGTCGCTGGGCTGTTTTCGCCGTATTGTCTGCTGTTGGAAGAGAAACCGAAGGTTGCCCGGCGCAGCTCGAGCTTCGGGAGTGCCATTCTCTGGCAGACAACGTCCCATCACTCTTATCTTGACTCTCTGAAGGAGACGATTGGAAAGTTCATGACTTGCTGCAGTGACTTCGAAAAGCGCGCATTCCAAATAAGAGTTATGATGACATGAAGCCTTAATGAGTTAAATTTTCACCCGGGACGCTGTTATTTGCATAGAGTTAGTACCGAAGCGGCCAGTAATTATATTCTGTCGACCGTGGAAAGCTGCAGTTGTGCTGGCGAAGGTGGGCGATCTGAACTATCGTGTGTTACTGGAGGGCAATCGGAAGTCTTTACTTGTGCATCACAATCGCTTGCGTCCGCGTGTGTCTGTGGAGGGACTGTGGACCCGTCAGCGGTGCATGGAGGGATACAGGGTCGAGCCGCGGGAGTGAAAGCGAATTGGAACATGTCGTGCCAGCCACGTCACCTGAGCCTCCTCCATGTGTGCCGTTCCTTGTTCTGCCACCGGACCCTCTGCCGACAGGTGCGGATCCTGCAGCTGCGCCCTGTCCGTGTTCCAACTGAAGCCCACAATCCTGCCGAGGACCGGCCACACCACCCCGACCTCATCCTTCTGCATCCGTGAGACGTTTCACAGGAGGTCGAACCTAGGCCGACCACCCGACAGATAGGGTTTTAGAGAGTGTTTTCATTTCTTGGTATGTTTTCGGTTGTTTGTATGTGCCGAGCTGAAATGAGCCGTATCGCAGAAACATTATCCGCAGACATCATCCGTCCAATAACGGTCTGACGTTCACTGGCGCTCTTGTGGCCTGGAACACCTTGCAACTGTAATACTGAAGATGAGATGTCATGTTTACTATCAGTGATAGCTTAATGTGTGAATGAAAGCTCATCGTAGCGGTGCAACCAGGGTCTCGTGCAATTTTTAGGTGGGTAGAGTGTAGGTGACCGCAGCGCCACCCATTTGTACCTGAAGTGTATTATATTGCCGCTAGAGTCTGGCGCTGATCTGAATTTGTGTTTAGTTAATTTAGTTTTGAGTTCGCATATTTTTATAAACGGGCTTGACTGTTGTTACTTTTATTATCTTAAACGTTCCGCCAAAGTGCGCATTGTGATGTTTCCATTGGAAAAACGTGTTTGGTTGTTTCACGTTTCAACGCTGGATTTCCGCCCTCTTGGTTGGACTGCAGCGGGATCGGTTGCGCTGAATGGTTAGATCGAAATAATGAACTGTGCTTTGGATCTTTAACCATGGCTGCTATCTATGGTTTGCTAAGTTGCAATACATCTATGTTACTCCCTAACATGGAATGTAAGAGCTTACGGAGGTGCGATGAAATAATCTGAGATTGGCGACAATCCGGCGCAGAACCGCGATCAATACTATGTAATTTATTTATTATCGTACAATTTGCAAGTTTATATATGCCTGTCCAGTCAAGCACTATCTGTTTATATCAAACACTTTTACCAAAGTCTTACGTCATCTGTACGTCATAATCATGCGTTAAATCAACAAAAATCAGACAATCAGTGACTGCAGTTACCGAGTATTCCAGTCCCCGACTTTTAGGACTGAATATTAATTAATTAAGGGGTTTCTATGAAGATGTGAAAGCTTCTCAAGTCGTTTTTGAGTATGTAGAAAACACTTGGCTATCTCAACTGAAAATCCCATGTTAAGGGTGAACTGCTCCCTTTAAGAGTAAAGGTGTTAGGTAGGGAAGGTCTGAATAATGGAACGCAGTCAAATAGCGAAAACTACTAGTGGATAATTTACCTATTAACCCGTCAACACACATTTTTCGGAAGATAGCTTGACCCGCCGACCTGTTGGCCCGGTAACTCATCGCTAGTTCCCAGGAGCTAACTCGGAACTATGGAAACCAGATTATCCCGACCCCTTAAACATTAGGTGATGTGAGATGGCTGTTAAGATCCTCACCGCATAGTTAATTATTTTCCCGCTTACCTCACCTGCTCTATCATACAGCTTACAGAAACAATCACCATCTCACCGTGTATTTAATGGACGGAACATCTACATTCTACACATACAAGCGCGTTTAGCGCCACTTGCCAACTGACCCCGGCCCTCCGCCCAGTGAGACCGGTCACGTGACATGTCAGCCAGCCAGCCAATCAGAGAGCCGACACGGCGGGCCAGGGTCGACCAATCAGAGCCGGTCAGCGGTTGGCAGGCGGGAGGTCACGGCGGGCGGACGGACACACACACACACACACACACACACACACACACACACACACACACACACACAGACACACACACACACACACAAGCCTCAAAGAGTCCTCAGAGGATTCCTCACCCAAGCTTCAAAGAGTCCTCAGCCATCGACAAGGGGTCACTGAGTTTAGCGTTGTGGTTGTGGTCGACTGCATACTCAACATTCAAGCGTAGCCTGAGCGATTTACTTCAGCTCATCATGATGCACAGTTATGAGCTATCTTTTTAACCCGCGCCCTGGTGGGCCTTCGAGACAACTTCTCCATGGTGGGGGTCAAAATGACCCCCCGTCTAACTCGAAAACTAAAAGTAATAAAAAGACGCGAAAAAAGTGTTCGAAAGCTCTTGACATGGACATTTGAAGTTGTTGAGAGTATTTTTAGCTGAGGTCAATATTGAGATCGCCAGAGGTCTTCAAAGGTAAATTTTTCCAGTTTCAGGACTTCGCTTCGAACAACCCGCAATTATCTCGGGAACTATGATAGCTAGCGAAAAACGAAAAAAAGGAAAGCTCTTGAAAAAATGCATGCCATCAAATGCATCAAAATTGAGCTCAGGTCAGTAGTTTAGACTCTAGAGGTCATCAAAGGTCAAAAATTTCATTTTGGGTAAAATTTGTTTCCCTGAATAGCCTTTTTATCTTAAAACGATAGAGCAATTAGAGGAGAGTGCCCATATTGCGCCCCCTTAAGCGAAAACACATCCTGTGCTTAGCATATACGTCGTATGTATATAAATGCAACTTCAGTACGCGATCCGGACATTTTCTAGCAAAATAAACTTATCATTTAAACAATCGGATCCACTTTTTATGGTAGCTGAGGATTTTTCGCAGACCCTTACAAAAAGGCGCATATAGCGCACAGCGTGCCCCTAAATTGCACCATGACCCGGGCGCATTTAGGTGACCTGACTTTATCCAATGTTAATTTTACATTGTTGTTCGCTTTGCCAAATATACCAAATTGAAACTCTTCGGTTTTCACATTGTGGTATGTAAGTATGATTTGGAACGAAGTTTCCCCGTCTAGATTTATGTGCGAAAGTGTTATTAAAAGTCAACAACAGGGGTCGAAACCATGTAAGGCTTATTACCACCGGGTCATAAGTACCACGGGTGCCTTAAATGCGCCATGGACGCAAAGTGTTATGTGCCCTGGGCGCAATATGTATGAGCGCGATTCGGAATTCACTGCAAGTAGGGAAAACAGCAAATATGGTGGACATGTTTGGTTTTGAATCTGTCTTTTTGCTTAAAAGGATTACAAATACATTGCTAATCCTAATTCAAAACACTTCTTCCTACTTCACAATAAAACATAACAGTACAGTAAACATGCATGTTCCAGATAAAACACAACATTTAGAAAAATGACTTCCTGGCAGCGACAACTGACCTTTGCTTGGCGACAGCAGACCGGAAAATAATGAATTGGTGATGGGGATTAATAATATGCACTAAAAAAATCATATATATCAGATATTTTTCGAGATATTGACATGGGCGGATTTAGGAAACCTGGCGCAGTTTGGGCACTCTCCCCTACAGTAGACGCCGCTTATTAAGCTCACCATGGGACTGAGAATTTCTGGGCTTAATAGCCAATCGGCGCATTATCCGAAGTTCCTAATATGGTCGCAAAAAAACAACCACAAATACCTATGATTATCACCAGCGCAGTGGTGCGGCCACTCCTTTGCAACTGTCGCGTAGGAACTGCCGTCCAGCGCCGGCGGTAAATCCCCCGAGACACCTTCGGGCCGATACAGAGGTGAAAAAGCCTTCGTGAACGCGCAAACGACCGTACGCGACAGAAAATTGTTTATTTTTCGGCGAAATGCGACAGATACTGTAAATAGTGCATTTTTTCAGAATACCATACCTATCATCTTCCGAATAAGTAGTTTTTTTCTAACCAAGACAATAACATTGTGAACCTGCTTTCACGTTCTTTCATTGCACTATTATTCTGCAGTATTTTGTGGCAAATTGTGTAAAGAAAGAAAAAAACGGCCAACACGCGAACGAAATACATTGGTAAGGCCCATAGGCCGTTTGCGGTTCGTTCGCTGTCGCACTGTCGCACGCGACAGAGTATTTTTTCCAACCTTGATTTCAAGGTACCAAGTACATTGAGAAATAGTAATCTTCTGGATTTGGTTAAATGCGACAGCTCCACCTTTGGCAGATTCGTTTGTGACCGCTTCAGCGATTTTTCACCTCTGCCGATATGCGCATGAACATCGTTCCGGAGTGTCATGCCCGGACTGAGGCATACACAGAGCAAAAATCGCGGCACCGAGGCTGCTTGTACACAGAAAGAGCCGGAGGGAGTGGGCGTCATGATGACTTAGCGCGTGCTGAACTGGGCTTTATAACCGAAGTGTGGGCGTTATAAGCGAAGTTTCTGTCTATACTTGTGTACAGCAGATTCCGTTCCGGACAAACTTGGGCCCGTAATAAAGCGGCTGGGGCGTATATGACCGTGGGCTATAAAAGGGAATAGGTCACCTTGAAAAACGAGAAAAACGTTCAGAAATGATAAGAGAGCAAAGAAATTAAGTATCATATTACCTAGTAAAGTTAAAGAAACCTATTATTAACGCGGAAACGTAATTAAGAAATGTCAATTAATTTGGTGATAATTTCATATTTTTTTCCCTCAAGAGTAATGCGAAATCAGCTGGCTGAGAAAGCACGCAACGTCAATTGGATTTAGTAAGGATCCGTGTCGTTATACAAAGGTGGTACTTGGCCTCAAGTACTTCGGTTGAAAGATGCCAAGAAAATACAAACGCTTTGAAAACCATCACAGTACTTGCTTTTAAGTAGGTACTTCGTCACCTATAGATTAACTATGAAAGTGAGTGTCCGCCATCGTCGCTCACTGTCCGTGCTCTAGGGGGGGGGCGGCTGTCATGGGATCTATTGTCACAAGAGTCATGCCGGGCGGCTGCGCCGCGGGCGGCCTAATCAAACAGCGGCACGCGCGTACTGGTGCGAGGTGGGTTCAGAGTGAGTGGGGAGGGACAGATCAACCATTTGTAACGGCGAGCCTGGAACGTTCAGGCCAGCGCTGAAACGCTTAACGCATACGCTAGCAGAACGTTGTTTAGAAAAATGTTTTGGAATAGATAGATTTAAACATCAAATCACTATGCAATAGCATTAACCTGACAAAGATACATTCTTGCAGTATAAAGAATGAGGTAGCTGAAAACAGTATGGTTTGTGTCCAGTCACTTACACTTTCCCCAGTCTTACGTCATCTGTGCGTCATAATGATACGTCAACTCAGCAAAATCAGACCAATCAGCGATTGGAGTTAACCGGTATAACCGGTCCCGACCTTTTAGGACTAGAATATTAAATGATTAAAGCAGGTTTCTTGGAAAATGTGAAAAGCGTCACAAGTCATTTTCGAGCATAGCGCCACAACTTGGATATCTCAACTCAAAAACCTAATGTTAAAGGTGAACTATTCCCTTTAATAAGCGGCGTCTACTGTACTTTAATACCATCGTGTTTTTCTGGTCGAAGCGCTTTGAAACATATATACGGTGACCTGGTTAGGTCAACTTCAAAATTTGACCTCAGGTCAATGTCATTTGGTGAGCCAGGTAGGTCATGTTGCATATGCAACGACGCAGCCAGACGAAACCAACACAGTGCTGTCATCCGTTCGTCTCTATCTTTTTTCTGTCAATAGTTATTAGCAAATTATTGCTGGTGAACTTAGATGACCTCAGATGACCTTCTAGAGATCACTGAGCAACAATGCACCTTGGGCATCTCAAATTAGCTAAAATAACATGATTCTGAAAGAATCAGCTTGATCCAATTAATATTGTCTGAAAAGGAAGCATTTGTTTATTTTCACGTTCACTTATCAGAACCAAAGGGAGAACAGGAAATTGACCTGACCTTAGGTCATCGATGCAAAAAAATCCGAGATAAACAAATTGAAGGCACTAATGATCTGATAAAATCCTGCAAAGTGCAAGTTTTAAAAATCTCGGACAAAAACTTTGACTTTGGCACGATCACAAACATTTAGGAAGGCAAGGTCCCTTGACGTGACCTGGTGACCTGACCTGAGATGACCTAAAAACAAATTTTTGACTAAGTGTGGGCAATCGATGTTCAAATAGCTGTTCAAAATTTGGCGGCGCTGTGTGTCGCTGTTTTCCCGCTATTCCGGAAAAACCTCAGGGGGTCGAAATGACCCCCACCAGGGCGAGGTTTAAGGCCAAGTCGACAGTTTCTGACAAAGCGCTCATCATACTTTGATATATCGTCTACCACTCTCAAATGCCTTCTGGATCAGTCTCTGAACCTACCATCCGTCAGTATGTGGCCTACCATCCGTCAGTATCTGACCTACTATCCGTCAGTCTCTGACCTACGATCCGTAAGTCTCTGACCTACTATCCGTCAGTCTCTGACCCACTATCTGTCAGTCTCTGACCTAAATCTATCAGTCTCAGACCTGCCGTCGGTCATTCTCTGACCACCGTCGGTCATTCGGCGGCTGCTGGTCGGTCATTCGGAAGCCGCTGGTCGGTCATTCGGCGGCTGCTGGTCGGTCATTCGGCGGCTGCTGGTCGGTCATTCGGCGGCCGCTGGTCGGTCATTCGGCAGCCGCCGTCGGTCATTCGGCGGCTGCTCGTCGGTAATTCGGCGGCCGCTGGTCGGTCATTCAGCTGCTGCTGGTCGGTCATTCGGCGGCTGCTGGTCGGTCATTCGGCGGCCGCTGGTCGTTGCCATGACGCAGTGCTGACCAACGGGAGCGGTGATCACCATCAGGGAGGAGGTTTGTGGCGCCGTTCCGTCCGACGGAGACGGCCTCCATCGCCGCCGACGCCGCCGACACGCCGCTGGCAGGAAGTCATCAGCGGCTCCGGTGGCTGCCGCCCCCGCCCCCGCCCCGGCGGCGGCCGGCCGCCCAACGGAAGCCGCCAAGCACCGGAGCCGGCCCGGGATGCAGTGTCGAGCTCCGGGGCGGGGCGACAGCGGAGATCGGAACTGCGGCAGGACAGAGATGGGCGGCCCGCGCTGACAGAGATGGGGGCCCGCGTGGGACAGAGATGGCGGCCCGCGCGGACAGAGGACGAGCGGCCCGCGCTGGACAGAGATGGGCGGCCCGCGCTGGACAGAGATGGGCGGCCCGCGCTGGACAGAGATGGGCGGCCCGCGCTGGACAGAGATGGGCGGCCCGCGCTGGACAGAGATGGAGCGGCCCGCGCTGGACAGAGATGGGCGGCCCGCGCTGGACAGAGATGGGCGGCCCGCGCTGGACAGAGACGGGCGGCCCCCCCCCACGCTGCACCAAGAGATGGGCGGCCATCTGGACAGAGATGGCGGCCCGCGCTGGAACAGAGATGGGCGGCCCGCGCTGGACAGAGATGGCGGCCCGCGCTGGGACAGAGTTGGCGCCCGCGCCAGGACAGAGACGGGGCGGGCCGCGCTGGACAGAGACGGGCCGGCCGCGCTGGACATAGATGGACGGCCCGCGCTGGACAGAGATGAGCGGCCCCGCTGGACAGAAATGAGCGGCCCGCGCTGGACAGAGATGAGCGGCCCGCCATGGACAAGATGGGCGGCCCGCGCTGCGGACAAGATGGGCGGCCCGCGCTGGACAGAATGGGGCGGCCCGCGCTGGACAGAGATGGGCGGCCCGCGCTGGACAGAGATGGGCGGCCCGCGCTGGACGGTACCCAGCCGGGGGAGCGCAACGCTGGAGAGAGCTGAGATGTTCGGTAAAGGGAAGTCACTGAAAATGAAAATGAGATATGTAATGTGAACTGTCGTAATAGAGGTTCGGTAATGGGAAGTCACTGAAAATGAAACAGAATGAGATATGTAATATGAACTGCCGTAATTGGTATTCGACTTTCTACAAGGTGAGATATCGGCTAGGATTTGTTGAACCGGCTTCGATGGCTCTCAGTTTTATGTGGGGGTTCTGATCGTGGCACGTTGCCATTACTCGAGGCTAACGTACAGTAAAACGCTTTTGTGAATATCTCCTTGGATGTTAAATTTAAGAGGAAACCCACAATATTCCAATAAACCAGCAAGTGTGATTGGAGCCGTTCAATATATTGGATGATGATTTGATGACAGTTCAGTAAAAATCCCATGGTTTTCGGAATGATCAAAGGAGTATACGTAAAATGGCTGATAGTATCGACTGTTTCTTCGTGAACTAGCACTGAAATACAGTTAAAATAAAATGAATACAGGCTGTGCTTCAGTTTCACTACAAAGCACAGCGTTCAACAAGCCAGAGTAACCACTTTCAACCATCCGTTTTAGCGTGCCGTTCATTCGTCAGGCCGTTGGTGGCCATTAGGCTGCACTCTAAGCCGAAAACCTAGTCAAATGTGCCGCTTGTGCCTCGCAGGCGGGCAGCAAACAGCGTCGGCTGCCCCCCGTGGACCCAACTCGCGTGGTTCGGGGCGGCTTTTATGCTGTTCCGGTGTCACCAATCACATCCGAGGACACCCCGCGGCACTGGAACGACATCATTCGACATCAGGGGGTCGCATAGCGCCGTGAGTGACTCGCTAGAGTTGAGCCACGACGCGAGACTGGCGACTGGCGAGGCCGACTTCCGGTAGTGAGTGCATTGTGGTACAGCGTGGAGGCAGCCCGGTCAGTGGCACTGGCAGGACACAGGGACAGCTGGTGAAATGTGGAGGAAATCAAACACGCACACACACGCAGGCATGCAGTAATATATATATATTACTGTGTGGTGTGCCCGTGTGTGGGTGTGTGTGTGTGTTGTGTGTGTGTGTGTGTGTGTGTGTGTGTGTGTTGTGTGTGTGTGGATTGTTGTGTGTGTGTGTGTGTGTGTGTGTGTGTGTGTGTGTGTGTGTGTGTGTGTGTGTGTGTGTGTGTTAAATGACATAGTATGACACAGGAAAGCAAACGCTTAGATGGACACGTTTCGACATAAAAGACTTTATCAGCAACATCGAAAAGAAGATGAAATTGCACACTTGTATTCAATAAATTATACAAATTGTATAATTACATGTTGTATTTAATGGTGCTGATTTTTCAAATTACGTAATGTCAACAGCACAAGCCAACAAAGGCCAGTCTACCCTTCAGCGGATACCCATGATTGTTTCTTCATGAGGATACTGCTCGCTCGAAGGATTACAGGGCTAAATGCACTTTCATTGATGAAAGTGACCAGGAATAGCCATCACAATTGGGCGCCGGCCAATTGGCGACCGAACGGGCTTCGAATCTCGGCGCGTGGGCCCTAAGATCCAATCACACTCGAGTACACACCTCACGTCCGAACGCCACTCGTGCAGCCCAGATCCGAGCGGGCCGGACGGCTACACTCGCACACACCGCCGCCCGCAGCTCTGAATACGGACGGACAAACCTAGCCTCGGCTCCGCCGCGATCGAGCGGGGAAATGCAAACCGACTCGGAACACTGACCACCCGGCACCAACGAGATCACGGGGACCGCCAGGACCACAAGGGATCACCGGGACCGCCGAGACTGCTGGGACCACCGGGACTGATGGGACCACCGGGACCACCGGGACCACCGGGACTACTGGGACCACCGGGACCGCTGGGACCACTCCGGGACCGCTGTGACCACAGGGACCACCGGGACCACCAGGACCACCGGGACCACCAGGACCACCGGGACTACTGGGACCACCGGGACCGCTGGGACCACCCCGGGACAACTTCGGACCACCCCGGCACGGCCGCTTCATGGGCCGGATGGGAAGTGGGGGAGACCCAACAGCGCCGAACAGCGTCGAGTACTGCCCCCACCCACCGTCGACCCCGTAAATAGCCGGCCCACCATCGGTCTTGACACGCCGTCAGCGAGCCGGACGCTGCGCCACCATCCATCGACCCCGTGCAACTTCACCAGACCGTCGCCCGGCCGCCACCCGCCGCGTCAATGGGCGAACGCGGGCCCTACACCGACTGACCGGCCCGCTGGTTATACCGCCCGCCGGCCTCAGCCGCGACCTATCGCCCCGGGGCGTCCGGCGCAGCGCGGCTGGCCACGTCGGGCGGCCCCGCGGGCGGCCAGCCAGGTGACCGATTCTCTCATGGGCACCAGCATGACAGCCGTGCAGGCGACGAATGTGATGGCCGTGTCAGCTCTGGTATTGGATGTGCCACTCAGAAGGCGGAGCTGCGAGCCTCGTCAGGGTGCTGGGGGAGGGGGGTCTGTATGATCATGTGAGCTCGTCGGGTGTCGGGGGGGGAGGTGGGGAAGGGGTCATGCACTGCAGCCGAGTCAGAGGCACGGCAGCTGCAAATATAATTAAATATACGAACAATTTTATCAAAATGTTGAAATAACCTTTACCGTATAGAAAACCGACATTTTCTGATATTTATGCTAATCAGCCTGACTATGCATTGTAGCATTATTTTAAGTGATCTACTTAATACTAGACCACCAGAATTGTACGATGTGCAAGTAAGAAGCGAAAACTTGCGAGGTAAGAAAGATGCATTGCACATCTGCCCATATTACACTGAGTCATTTGACATTTCATTTCATTTCATTTATTCATTCATATCGCCAACAGGCACTATGCCCACTTATAGACGAAGTCAAGTGATAAAAATACAGAATAAATAATCATACACATCCACATATGCACATGCACACAACACATAGATAAAATAAAAAGAACCACGCACTTCAACAGCTTACATGGTTCGCGACATAGGCTAAAACAGAGATTTAAAAATGACAAAACCGTCTACGAAGAAATCTACCTGGCGGATTTTTTAGGGATAAAAGCCGTTCGCCTTGAGGTTGCAAGTCTTAACAACGTCCCCATCTTCACAGTGGAGACGCGAGCGAACGGCACATTAAACATGCTGTTATTCCGTGTCGGACGGCGAGGTATATGAAGTGAAAAACAGCTTAACAGAAAAGAGGAATCGTTTTTGGCAGAGAAAACTTTCCTGAGATAGACAAGGTCAGCCTGTACGCGCCGCGCTTCAAGAGATG